>CAUYQU010058346.1:0-13627 GCA_963574635.1 Cheracebus regulus
ATGAAACTAGAGGACATTATACTAAGTGAAGCAAGCTAAACTCTGAAAAATACTACATGACCTTCTAGGGTTTTTATGGTGTTAGGTCTTATGTTTAAGTCTTTAATCCATCTGGAGTTAATTTTAGTGTAAGGTGTTAGGAAGGGGTCCAGTTTCTGCTTTCTGCACATGGCTAGCCAGTTTTTCCAACACCATTTATTAAACAGGGACTCCTTTCCCCATTGCTTGTTTTTGTCAGGTTTGTCAAAGATCAGATGGTTGTAGATGTGTGGTGTTGCTTCTGAGGCCTCTGTTCTGTTCCATTGGTCTACGTCTCTATTTTGGTACCAGTACCATGCTCTTTTGATTACTGTGGCCCTGTAGTACAGTTTGAAGTCAGGCAGCATGATGCCTCCAGCTTTGTTCTTTTTGCTTAGGATTGTCTTGGCTATACAGGCTCTCTTTTGGTTCCATATGACGTTTGAAGTGGTTTTTTCCAGTTCTGTGAAGAAGGTCATTGGTAGCTTGATGGGGATAGTGTTGAATCTATAAATTACTTTGGGCAGTATGGTCACTTTGATGATGTTGATTCTTCCCAACCATAAGCATGGGATGTTTTTCCAACTGTTTGTGTCCTCTCTTATTTCATTGAGCAGTGGTTTGTAGTTCTTCTTGAAGAGGTCCTTTATATCCTTTGTTAGCTGTATTCCTAGGTATTTCATTCTCTTTGTAGCAATTATGGGAGTTCACTCACGATTTGGCTCTTTTTGTCTGTTATTGGTGTATAGCAATGCTTCTGATTTCTGCATATTGATTTTTGTCTCGTGAGACTTTGCTGAAGTTGCTTATCAGTTTCAGGAGATTTTGGGCTGAGACGATGGGATCTTCTAAATATACAATCATGTCATCTGCAAATAGAGACAATTTGACTTCCTCTCTTGCTATTTGAATACTCTTTATTTCTTTTTCTTGCCTGATTGCTCTGGCTAGGACTTCCAATACTATATTGAATAGGAGTGGTGAGAGAGGGCATCCTTGTCTTGTGCCAGATTTCAAAGGGAATGCTTCCAATTTTTGCCCATTTAGTATGATATTGGCTGTGGGTTTGTCATAAATAGCTTTTATTATTTTGTGATATGTACCATTGATACCTAGTTTACTGAGGGTTTTTAGCATAAAGATCTGTAGAATTTTGTCGAAGGGCTTTTCTGCATCTATTGAGTTAACCATGTGGTTTTTGTCTTTGGTTCTGTTTATGTGATGGATTACATTTACGGACTTGCGTATGTTGAAACAGCCTTGCATCCCCGGGATGAAGCCTACTTGATCATGATGAATAAGCTTTTAAAAACCCTTCAAAAAATCAACAAATCCAGGAGCTGGTTTTTTGAAAAGATCAACAAAATAGACAGACTGCTAGCCAGACTAATAAAAAAGAAAAGAGAGAAGAATCAAATAGATGCAATAAAAAATGATAAAGGGGATATCATCACCGATTCCACAGAAATACAAACTACCATCCGAGATTACTACTAACAACTCTATGCGCACAAACCAGTAAATCTGGAAGAAATGGATAAATTCCTGGACACTTTCACTGTCCCAAGACTAAACCAGGAAGAAGTTGAATCCCTGAATAGACCAATAACAAGGGCTGAAGTTGAGGCAGCAATTAATAGCTTACCAATTAAAAAAAGCCCAGGTCCAGATGGGTTTACAGCCAAATCCTACCAGACATACAAGGAGGAGCTGGTACCATTCCTTCTGAAACTATTCCAAGCAATACAAAAAGAGGGAATCTCCCCCAACTCATTTTATGAGACCAACATCATCCTTATACCAAAACCAGGCAGTGACGCAACTAAAAAATAAAACTTCAGGCCAATATCCATGAAGAATGTCGATGCAAAAATCTTCAATAAAATGCTGGCAAACAGAATGCAACAGCAGCAACATTCTTAAGTAGAAGGTATATGATATAAGAAACAATAGACAACAAACACATTTGAAGTAGGAGAATTAACTTCTATCAATGACATGTCAAGTCAAGTGATAATGACACTTCCAGTGGTCAAAAATATTTCAAAAAATATAGGATATTTTAATGGCATAATTAAATAGATATATTTATAAATGTCTATGAAAATAGATTATATGCTTTCTACCAATATCAACAAACATTAAAACTGATCATACACTAAGCCATTAGAGAGCATCTCATTAAATTCTGAAAGGTGAAAATAAAACAGTAATCTTTCCTTACAATGTAATAAAATTAAAAATTATGACATCAGAAAAGAATAAGTCTCTTTCACTGAAAACTAAATAAATTTTTCTAAAAACAACCCTTCCAAGAGGACAGGCAAAACAAATTTGTAGAATTAAAAATAATACAGCTAAAGCAGTATGTAGAGAAAAGTTCAAAGCCTTAAATGTTTGCATCATTAAGAAACCTGTCAGGTACCATCAAGACAAAAAGGGAACACAGACAGCAGAGAGGAGTAAAGCTGGGTAGCAGCCTATCTGGGATCAACATCCAGCCAGGAGATGTGAAACATGGGAAAGGGTGAATGAGTGAAAACCCCCTGGGGGATTCACACTCTCCACAGAGACCTATGCAAGACTGGGAATGGGAGCATGCCCCAGCCCCCTGCTCCAAGTACCCCCTACTATGCTTCTAAATTGAAGCAGAAAGATACCCAGAGTTTTTGCAGAAGCTATTATCAGGTCTAAAAGGACCCCTAACAAGCCTCAGACCCCGGAACAGACCATCACTAGCATCATAGGGGAAAAGGAACAAAGCTAGAGTCCTAGTATCAGGCCCCCAGAGTTACAGAGTACAATCCAGGAGTATTGAACTGACCATTAGCCACCCAAAATCTTCCAGAACCAAAGCCAATTAACCGAACCTACCTTATACCACAATCAAACCCTGAAAGGCATCAAAGAAGATAAAAGAAAAAAAAAATCCAAACGACAGCAACTGTAAAGATTAAAGGAACATTAGCCCACACAGATGAGAAAGAACTAGCACAAGAACGCTGCCCACTAAAAAGCCATAGTGTCTTCTTACCTCTACATGACTGCATGATTTCCTTAGCAATTGTTCTTAACCACCATGAAATGGTTTAAATGAAAGAAATAGAACATGGATAGTAACAAAGATCAAGATTCAAGAGAAATTTGAAACCCAATCCAAGGAATCTAAAGACAACAATAAAAAGATGTAGGCACTGAAAGACAAAATGGACATTTTAAGAAACAACCGAACTGATCTGATAGAGCTGAAAAACTATAAAAATTTCATATCATTGCAAGTACTAACAGCAGAAAAGACTAAACCGACAAAAGAATCTCAGAGCTCAAAGATGAGTTCTCCAAATTAAATAAGACAAAATAAAATGAACAAAACCTCCAACAAATATGAGGTTACATAAAGAGACCAAATCTATGACTCATTGGGTGAGAAAGCAAGCAATTTTGAAAACCTATTTGATGATACCATCCACAAAAATTTCCCCAACGTTACCAGTGAGGCCAACATTCAAATTCAGCAATTGCAGAGAACCCCTATAAGATACTATTCAAGAGAACTATCCCCAAGAAACATAGTCATCAGATTCCCCAAGGTCGACATGAAATAAAAGTATTAAAAGCAGCTAGACAGAAAGAGCAAGTCACCTTCAAAGGCAACCCCATCAGGCTAACAGCAGACCTTTCAGCAGAAATCTTACCAGCCAGAAGAGATTGGAAGCCTATTTTCAGTGCTCTTAAAGAAAAGAAATTCTAACCAAGAATTTCATATCCAGCCAAACTGTTCATAAAAGAAAGAGAAATAAGATCCTTTCAGACAAACAAATGCTAAGGTAATTCATCACCACCAGCACTGCCTTACAGGAGGTCCATAAGGGAGCGCTAAATATGGAAATAAATAAATAAATAAATAAAAGAAACTCACTGGACACCACAAAAACACACTTAAGTACACAAACCACTGACACTAAGCAACTATACAATCAAGTCTGCATAATAACTAACAAACAACATGATGGCAGAATCAAATCTGCTCATATCAATATGAACCTTGAATGCAGACAGGCTAAATGTCCCAATTAAAAGGCAGAGGGTGGCAATTTGGAAAAAGAAGAAAAACCCAATTGAAAGCTGTTTTCAAGAGACTCACATGCAAGGAAACCCAGAGGCTCAAAGTAAAGGAAAAAAAAAAAAAACCTCAACCAAGCAAACAGAAAACAGAAAAAAGCAGGAGTTGCTATTCTAATTTCAGACAAAACAGACATTAAACCAACAGCAATCAAAAACAGACAAAGAAGGGCACTACATAATGGTAAAGAGTCCAATTCAACAAGAAGACTTAACTATTTTAAATACATATGCAACCAACACTGGAGCACCCAGATTCATAAAACAAGTTCTTAGAGACCTTGGAACCACACAATAATAGCGGGAGGTTTAATACCTCACTGACAGTATTAGACAGTTCACTGAGGTAGCCAACTAACAAAGACATTTGGTACCTGAAATCAACATTCAACCAAATGAGCCTGACATCTACAGAACTCTTCACCCAAAAACAAAAGAATATACAGTCTTTTAATCTGTACATGGTATATGCTCTAAAACTGACCACATTATCAGCCATAAAACAATTCTCAGAAAATTAAAAACAAAAAACAAAAAAACAAAATTGTACCAACCACACTCTAGGACCACAGTGCAAATAAAATAAGACAATCACTAAAATTACACAATTACGGAGAAATTAAACAACCTGCTCCTCAATGACTTTTGGGTGAAAAATGAAATTAAGGTGGAAATCTAGAAATTCTTTGAAACTAATTAGAACAAAGATACAACATATCAAAATATCTGGGACACAGCTAAAGCAGTGTTAAGAGGGATGTTTACAGCAATAAACGCCTGCATCAAAAAGTTAAAAAGATCTCAAATTACAACCTAACATCACATCTAGAGGAACTAGAAAAACAAGAGCAAACCAACCTCACAGCTAACAGAAGACAAGAAATCATGAAAAACAGAGCTGAACTGAAAGAAACTGGGACACAAAAACTATACAAAAGACCAGTGTATCCAGGAGTTTGTTGAAAGAATAAATAAGATTGATAAACTATTAGCTATGTTAATAAAAAGAGAGAGGATCCAAATAAACACTATCAGAAATGAAAAAGGGGACATTACCACTAATACCGCAGAATTACAAAATATCCCCAGAGACTACTATGAACACTTCTATGCACACAAACTACAAAACCTAGAAGAAATGAATACATTACTAGAAACATACAACCTGCCAAGATTGAACCAACAGAAATTGAATTCCTGAACAGATCAATAATGAGTTCTGAAATTAAAGCAGTAATAACATGCTTACCAATCAGAAAAGGCCCAGGGCCAGATGGATTCATAGTCTAATTATACCAGATGTATACAGAAGAACTGGTAGCAATCCTATTGAAACTACTCCAAAAAAGTGAGGAGGGGGAACTCCACCCTAACTCATTCTATGAGGCCAGCATCATTCTGATACCAAATCTAGCAGAGACACAGCAAAAAAAGGCAACTCCAAGCCAATACACTGGATTAACATAGATGCAAAAATCCTTAGCAAGATACTAGCAAACTGAATCCAGCAGCCAATCAAAAAGCTAATCCACCACAGTAAAGTAGGCTGACTACCACAATCAAGTAGGCTTCATCAGCATATAGAATTCAGTAAGTGTGATTCATCATGTAAACATAACTAATAACAAAACCACATGATCATCTCAATAGATGTAGAAAAGGATTTCAATAAAATTCAACATCTCTTCTTGTTAAAAATTTTCAGCAAGCTAGGTACTAAAGGAACATACCTCAAAGTAATAAAAGCCATCTATGACAAATTCACAGCCAACATCATCCTGAATGGGCAAAAGCTGGAAGCATTCCCCTTGAGAACTGATACAAGACTAGAATGCCCACTGTCACTACTCCTGTTCAACATAGTGCTGGAAGACTACCCAAGGCCATTAGGCAAGAAAAAGAAAGAAAAGGCATCCAAATAGGAAAAGATGAAGTCAAAGTGTCTTTGTTTACAGATGATACAATTCTATACTTAGAAAACCCTATAAAACTCTACTCAAAAGCTCCTGGATCTGATAAACAATTTTAGCAAAGTTTCAGGATAAAATAAAAATCAATGTACAAAAATCAGTAACATTTCTATACACCAGCAACATCCAAGCTGAGAGCCAAATCAAGAGCACAGTGCCATTCATAGTAGCCACAAAAAGAATACCTAGGATTACAGCTAACCAGGGAGATGAATACTCCCTATGATGTGAATTTCAAAACACTGCTGAAAGAAATCAGAGACAATATAAACAAACAGAAAAACATTCCATGCTCATGGACAGGAAGCATCAATGTTGTTAAAATGGCAATACCACCCAAAGCAATTTACAGATTCAGTGCTATCCGTATCAAACTACCAATGACATTCTTCACAGAGTTAGAAAAACTATCTTAAAATTCATATGGAACCAGAAGGAGCCTGAATAGCCAAAGCAATCCTAAGCAAAAAGAGCAAAGCTGGAGACATCACATTACCAGACTTCAACTATGCTATAAGGCTACAGTAACCACAACAGCATTATACTGGTATAAATACGTTATCAAAACTAAAAGAAATTTAAAAATCTAAACAGACAAATTTTCTCACCTCCAGAAAGAAAATATTTTAAAAGAAATGAGTAAAGATGTTAAATTTCTATCCCTGCTCTCTCCAAAAATAATTAAAAAAAAATGCCAGGGCTAGATGAATTTGTGGTATAATTTTAATAACCCCTTAAAAAGTTTTTCCAAGTGAATTAAAACTTTCCAAGAAAAAAGAGAAAATTGAAACTTGCCAATTATTTTATGAAGTAATTATTAGTTGTACACACACATACACACCAACTACTGCCTTATCTCACTTATTGTCAACATAAAAATCTTTTACAAACTATTAGGAAAGAGAACCCAGCAATAAGCTAAAAGAATACTTGATAAAAATCAACAATTCATAAAAGAAAATACAAGAAAAGCTGGACACATTCGTACTATAAAATATATCTCAGTCCCAAAGCCAGTATCATGCTTAACAGTGAAACACTACAGGCATCCCAGTGTAACTTCAGAACAAGAACAAGGGAACACATCATCACCAGTTTGATTTGACATTGCTCTAGCCAATGAAATCAGACAATAGAATGCAGTGAGAATAATGGAAACTATTGCTGTTTTCAGACAATATGATTGCATACCTAAAAAATCCAAACTACTACAAGCAGTAAGAGAATTCAAATTCAGTTAGTTAATAGGATGTAAAATTTAGAAACCAAAATTTAGAAACCACTATATAAAAACAATTTGTTAAAGCACATATTGGAAGAAAACTTTCCATTTATAACACCACCACAAAAAGATAAAATGCCCAGAAAAAAACTTAAGAAGACATATACCCTATCTTTATGAAGAAAACTTTTAAGTGCTTTAAAAAGTTGCTGCGGCTGTGGGGAAGCAGGCACTGTAACACATTGTTGTTGGAAGCATAAGGTGACAGCACGGCAATCTGACAACACCAACCCAAACTACAAATGCACAAACAAGCATCAAATTACACAAAATAAAAGTTCATTCACTGCATCATTGTTGCAATGGCTGAAGATTAAGAACCATCTGCCTATCAATAGAAGAATGGTTAATTTAGGCTAATTCATACAAGGCAGTAATATGCAGCTCTGCAAATGTGATGAAGTTTTCCATGTACTGATAAGGAAGATCCCTAAAAAATGATTTAATTAAAAAGCAAGGTATAGAAAGGTTTATATTCTACCTTTTGTAGAAAAAAAAATAAAATATAAAGTTTTTTTAAAATGTGCACTAAAAACTTGAGCGCACCTAAGAAATGAATGTCAGTGCTGGGCATATGGGTGACACAAGTAGATGTGAAATGAGGTTGCTATGTACTAGCACTCTGCAGATTACTTTTTAATCACAGCAGCATAATAACATAATACCTGCTTATAAAATTAAACTAAAAGAAAACATTGCTAGTGGCATTAAAAATTATACAACTATAATAATGGTGAAGACAAACTACGTTATGCTGCATTACCTAACTCTACATTACAGAGGCTTCTCATAACAAAAGTGTTATTTCTCCCTCAGTCCATGTGCATCATGGGTTCATTGGCTGGGCTGTCTTGTACATGGTTCTTCATCAGTCCCAGTGCAGAAGAAAGAGTGTTTCACAGGGACTCACACTGGTCATTCAATCTCCCAGGCCAGAAACGACCCTTGTCACTTCTGCTTACAACCCATTGGCTAGGACTAGTCACATGGCCCCACACAAAGCACAAAGAGGGTTTAAGGCAAATAAGACACATACTGGTAAGTCACAATAATAGCAACCATAATCATTTTGGAGAACAACTTTATGTTTTTGAAATACCATTTAGATAACATAAAGGCCATTGAAGATGTCCATACACTTTGATCCAGCAATTACACTTCTGAAAATGTCTAATGATATATTCCTAAGTAATTACAAATAAATCGGTAGAAATGTTTCATTCCTGGACACAACACTCACCAAAATGGAATGAACTGTTCTTTTACCCTTTCTGAGGCAGCTAAATGCCCCAACACCATTCTCCTTAAAAAAACTAAAGTTATAAATAGCTGTAAGAAAAAAAAAAGATGGAAAGATAGTGTTTTGCTTTTAATTATTGGGGCACTGATCAGCTTTATATGTATTCCAGTTGTAAAATCCAATTTTGAAAATCATCTGAAATGAAGTAATATATGTTTATATTAATAATTTTATCTCAGGTCCTGAGGTATATGCTTTGCAGTAATTTTAATGCAGGTTTATTTCAAATTTAGGAGCAACAAATGTCTTCATTTAACTAGGTATTTTCTCAATGGAAAATAGATAATTAAAGGAAATGAAAAGATACACAAGGCCAAAAAAAAAAGGAGCCTAATTTTACTGTGATTATAGGAAGATATAGATATATTTTTTTGACAGAAAGGTCATTTAGCTAATTTGAGGCAAAGTTGCTCTCACTATATGTTTTAAAATGTAATATAATGGACTACGTTAAGAGCTTGGACCTTGGAGTTAGACAGGCCTGGGTTTGAATTTTAGTTTTTCTCTTTAATGCCTATGTGAACTAGACAATTACTTGTCTCTAGATAACTCACTCCTTGCTCGTAACATGGAGGTAGTACTTGTACATGTTTCATAATGTGTTATTATATAAAGATTAAATGAGAAAATATTTGAAGAGCATTTATTGATAAGGCTCATGATTAGTGCTGAATGTTAAATGAATTAGGATTCTCCAGAGAAGTGATCAACAGGGTACGTGTGTGCGTGTATAAGCATATATAAATGCATACATATATATACTTATATATAAATACATACGTATCTATCTAAGAGAGAGAGAGTAACAGCAAGAGGTGAGGGAGAAAGATTGATTTCATTAATTTTCAAGAATTGGCTCACGCGATTATGGTAGCTGGCAAGTCCAAAACTTGCATGGCAGGCAGGAAGGCAGGCAGGAAGGCAGGCAGGCAGGCAACCCAGGGAAGAACTGAAGAGTAGACATTGCAGTTTGAATCCAAAGGCAGAGTTCCCTCTTCTTTGGAGGAAATCAGTTGTTTTCTCAAGGCTTTCAACTGGTTGGATGAGACCCACTCACTTTATGGAGAGAAATCTGCCTTATTAATTTCAAACGTACTAATTTAAATGATAATCTCATGTTAAAAAAAAAACTTCACAGCAACATCCAGATGTGTTTGATTACATATGTGGGTATGGTAGCCTAACATGTGGACACACAAAATAAACCAAAACATTAGATATGGTCTACTAGCTTATTTGTGTGAAGCTTTATTCTTCACTATATTGTTTCACATATATCATCTCAGTGTTTTCTTTTAAATTTTTTTTTTCATGTTTATTTCTGGGGTACATGTCAAGGATGTGCAGGTTACACAGGTAAATGTGTGCCATAGTGGTTTACTGCACCTATCAACCCATTACCTAGGTATTAAGCCCAGTATGCATTAGCTATTCTTTCTAATACTTTCCTTCTCCCCACCCTACCTCCCAATAGGCCCCAGTGTGTGTTGTTCCCTTCTCCAGGTCCATGTGATCCCATCATTCAGCGCCCACTCATAAGTAAGAAAATGTGGTGTTTGGTTTTCTGTTCCTGTGTTAGTTTGCTCTAGATAATGGCTTCCAGTTTCATCCATGTCCCTACAAAAGACGTAATCTCATTCCTTTTTATGGCTGCATAATATTCCATGGTTTATGTACAAGTATCACATTTTCTTTATCCAGTCTATCATCGATGGGCATTTGGGTTGATTCCATGTCTTTGTGCTGCAGTGAACATACAGGTGCATGTATCTTTGTAACAGAATGATGACTTATATTCCTTTGAGTATATATCAAGTAATGGGATTGCTGGGTCAAATGATATTTCTGGTTTTAGCTCCTTGAGGAATTGCCACATCATCTTTCATAATGGTTGAACTAATTTACATGCCCACCAACAGTGTAAAAGCATTCCTATTTCTTTGCTACCTTGCCAACATCTGTTGTTTCTTGACTTTTTAGTAATGGCCATTCTGACTGGTGTGAGATGATATCTCATTGTGGTTTTGATTTGCATTTCTCTAATGATCAGTGATGCTGAGTACTTTTTCATATGTTTAGCTGCATGAATGCTTCTTTTGAGAAGTGTCTGTTCATGTCCTTTGCCCACTTTTGAATGGGATTGTTTTTGTTTTTCTTATTCAACCACATTAGGTCACCTTTGTTTTAAACATTTGGATTTTATAGACAATTTAATTTAAAGAAAGTACCTTGCTTAAAAGAGAACATAACTTTGAAAAACACAGATTTTTCAGTGTTATTATTTTACAGATGATAAATGTAAAGCCTGACTTAATTATTTTTTAGTATTCACTATGTTTAGGTAAAACATTTTTCTATTCATAGCAAGGCACAGAGATAAGTAGTCCTTGACTGTAAGAATTTTGTACCCTGATGATGAAGGTTAGTAACCAGTTCATAGCCATAGAGCTGGTTAGTCTTGTTTTTGTTTTTTTTATTATTTTATTGGCATTGGCTTGGATTATCCTATAATAGAAGTTACAGATTCTTGCTTCAAAAAGCTAAGAGAAAATCACTGAAGAAGTTATTTTAAGTAAAATATACCACGCACACTTTACTCACTCATCTGTTGATGGCCACTTAGATTGTTCCCTGTGAATTATGCTGCAGTGAACATGGGGTGCAGGTATCTCTTCAACACACTGATTTCAGTTCCTTTGGATATATACCTGGAGGTGAGATTGCTAGGTCATATGGTCATTCCATTTTTAGATTTTTTATGAGCCTCTGTACCATTTTTCACAATGGTTGTGCTAATTTACCTTCACTGCGACCATATAAAGGATCCCACTTTCCCTGCATTCTTTCCAACACTTGTTACCTTTTATCTTTTTTTTTTTTTAGAGATCATAAATTTTTTTTTGACTTTAAGTTCTGGGATACATGTGCAGAACATGCGGGTTTGTTACATAGGTATACGTGTGCCATGGTGGTTTGCTGCACCTACTGACCTGTCATTTAGGTTCCCGTCCCTTGACCCCCACCCATAAACAGGCCTTGGTGTGTGTTGTTCCCCCTCCTATGTCTATGTATTCTTTAGTTTAATTAGATCCCATTTGTCAGTTTTGGCTTTTGCTACGATTACTTTTGGCATTTTTTGTCATGAAGTCTTTGCCCATGCCTATGTCCTGAATGTTATTGCCTAGGTTTTCTTCTAGAGCTTTAATGGTTTTGAGTTTAAGTCTTTAAACCTTGTTAGTGTAGCCTTGAAGTATACTTTGAAGTCAGGTAGCATGATGCCTCCAGCTTTGTTCTTTTTGCTTAGTATTTTCTTGAGGATATGAGCTCTTCTTTGGTTCCATATGAAATTTAAACTAATTTTTTCTAATTCTGTGGAGAATGTTAATGATAGTTTGATGGGAATAGCAGTGAATCTGTAAATTACTTTGGGCAATATGGCCTTTTTCATTATGTTGATTCTTCCTATCCACGAGGATGGAATGTTTTTCCATTTGTTGGTGTCCTCTCTTATTTCCTTGCGCAATGGTTTGTAGTTCTCCTTGAAGAGGTCCTTCACATCCCTTGTTAGCTGTATTCCTAAGTACTTTATTCTCTTTGTAGCAAGGGAGTTTATTCATGATTTGGCTTGATGCTTGTCTATTGTTAGTGTATAGACATACTTGTGATTTTTGCACATTGATTTTGTATCCTGAGACTTTGGTGAAGTAGCTTAACAGCTTAAGGAGTTTTTGGGCTGAGACAATGGGGTTTTCTAAATACAGAATCATGTCATCTACAAACAGACACAATTTGACTTCCTCTCTTCCTATCTGAATACCCTTTCTTTCTTTCTCTTGCCTGACTGCCCTGGCCAGAACTTCCAATACTGTGTTGAATAGGAGTGGTGAGAGACAGCATACTTCTCTGGTGCCAGTTTTCAAAAGGAAAGCTTCCAGGTTTTGCCCATTCAATATGATATTGACTGTGAATTTTTCATAAATAGTTCTTATTATTTTGAGATACATTCCATCAATATCTAGTTTATTGAGAGTTTTTAACATGAAGAGATGTTGAATCTTATCAAAGGCCTTTTCTGCATCTATTGAGATAATCATGTGGTTTTTGTCATTGGTTCTGTTTATGTGATGGATTATATTTATTGATTTGCATATGTTGAAGCAGCCTTGCATCCCAGGGATGAGGCTGACTTGATCATGGTGGATAAGGTTTTTGATGTGCTGCTGGATTTGGTTTGCCAGTATTTTAAGAGGACTTCTGCATCATTGTTCATCAGGCATATTGGCCTGAAGTTTTCTCTTTTTGTGTATGCTTCTGCCATGTTTTGGTATCAGAATGATGCTGGCCTCACAACATATCTACAACCATCCAATCTTTGACAAACCTGACAAAAACAAGCAATGGGGAAAGGATTCCCTGTTTAATAAATGGTGTTAGGAAAACTGGCTAGCCATGTGCAGAAAACAGAAACTGGACGCCTTCCTGACACCTTACACTAAAATTAACTCCAGATGGATTAAAGACTTAAACATACGACCTAACACCATAAAAACCCTAGAAGAAAATCTAGGCAAACCATTCAGGACATAGGCATAGGCAAGGACTTTATGACCAAAACACCAAAAGCATTGGCAACAAAGCCAGAATAGACAAATGGGACCTAATAAAACTCTGCAGCTTTTGCACGGCAAAAGAAACAGTCATTAGAGTGAATCAACAACCAATAGAATGGGAAAAAATATTTGCAGTCTACCCATCTGACAAAGGGCTGATATCCAGAATTTACAAAGAACTAAAACAGATTTATAAGAAACAAACAAACAAGCCCATTCAAAAGTGGGCAAAGGATATGAACAGACACTTTACAAAAGAAGACATACGTGAGGCCAATAAACATATGAAAAAATGCTCATCATCACTGGTCATAAGAGAAATGCA
>CAUYQU010058348.1:0-28006 GCA_963574635.1 Cheracebus regulus
TCCGGGGCCGCGGGGCGCGGGCTGGGCTCACCTTCCCCATGGCTGGCTGGGCGCGCGGCGGGGCTGAGCGGGTGGGGCGGCGCGCGGCGGGGCTATATAGAGGGAGGGCTGCTGCGTTGGCAAGAACCGCACAAAAGGGGCCCGCAGAGGGGAACAAGGGCATTTTCGTGTTCTCTTTTTTTCTCTTTGCTGTCCTAGTCCACGGGGCTCATTGTGGGGTTTGGTCCTATTCTCTCTGGAGTGTTCGGATTGCCATCACTGGCTGATGCTATTGAAAATGTTTGAGAAAAGGTAATTTGGGACACTATTTCATAATAGAAGTGGAGCTTCAGCTATTTCACATATAGTTCACACTCTTATTTGTATAGGTTGGGGGAAAACAAAAAAGTTTAAGTCGGGGAGCAAAAAAAGCAAAGACTCTTAATAAGGCAAATATAAATTAGTCTGTCAGAACTACAGCATTACTTACGTGCCACAATATTGAATACTGTTAGTATTGTTAGTAGGAAGGAAATGGGCTTAACTGAATGTTGAGAATTTCAAGTTAGTCCTTTAAGAGAACGTCATCAAGAAAGGGTTAAGAAATTGGAAAGTTTTATCAAGAGAGTTCACAGAATTTTGATCTTTTATGTTACTAAAACACACAGCAGACATGATCTTCAATATTGAGTCTGATTTTATTGCAATCATGCCTGGAAGTAGCTGAGAATTAGATGTTTTTCTCTTAGCTAATGGTAGTGCTGTGATTCAAAAGAGAGATAGTTCTAAGATGCTTAATCTCAGAAAGAACTAAAAAGGGAACTACCTAAGTTTGAGGAAATTAGAAAAGTAATATATTTGAAACAAAAAGACAGGCTCTCTTAGCTGTTATAAAATAAAACTAAATTCCTAAGAAACTTATTTCTCATAGGATCTAGAATACACCTTTGTTCTCTGAATGAGCCAGAGTACAGGAGGCCTTTGACACAGAGGAAATTAATTGCATGAACACAAACGGGAGCTCTGGCTGGAACGATGCAGGGAGAGGAAGAAACAAATATCTAGAAGCTGGACTCGAAGAAGACTTTAGAAAGTACTTACTGGCCTGGAAGAGAACAGTTTGATGGACTGGAAAGAGCACTGGAGTGGAAAATGACCTATGTGTCCAGCTTCTTTCATGTTCAAAGAATTGTTCGCAGCCCTGTGTCAACCCATGGAAGTGCTTTGTCTTGTTTTTGAGTCATAAATCTTTGTAAGGGGTATTTATGAATTAAACACCAACTTTGTGCAATACAAATTATTTTAATTCTTATTTTCTGGCTGCTTCTTATTCACTATGTAAATGCACGTGTTTGCAAAGTTGCTTGTGTTTACATAGCAGAAAAAAAGTGTCTAGAATCTAAGGAATACACATTATCATTTTAATTAAAATTTAAAATAAAAATAATAAAAATAACTTTAAAATAATTATTATTACATACAAATCGCCAATGGGTATATATAAAAAATACTCAACATCACTAATTGCCAAGGAAATGCAAGTCAAAATCATAAGGACATATCATCTCATCACAGTCAACATAGCTATTATAAAAAAAAAAAAAAGAACGAATGCTGGCAAGAATGTGGAGAAAGAGGGATGCATGTATTCTCTTGGTAGGAACAAAAAGCAGTATACCTGTTATGAAAAACAGTATGGAAGTTCCTAAAAAATAAAAATAGAACCACCGTATGATCCCTCAATCCTACTGCTGGATATACATCCAAAAGAAAGGGATGCCTTCACTTCTATGTTTATTACAGAAATATTCACAAAAGTCAAGATATAAAATCAACTTACATGTCCATCAACAGAAGAGTGGATAAAGAAAATGCAAATTTTATGTATATATATATATATAGTATATACGTACATATACACACACAAAATGGAATATTATTTGGCTATAAAAAGAATGCTATCCTGTCATTTGCAGCAACTGATAGCACTTACTGGTTGAAACTAGAGGTCATTATGTTAAGGGAAATAAGATAAGCACAGAAAGACAAATATTGCATGTCCTCATTCGTATGTGGGAGCTAAAAATATTGATCTCATGGAGGTAGAGAGTAAAATATGGGCCAGGCATGGTGTTCACACCTGTAATCCCAGCACTTTGTGAGGCTAAGGTCAGGAGTTCAAAACCAGCCTGGCCAAGATGATGAAACCCCATCTTTACTAAAAATACAAAAAATTACCTGGGTGTGATGGCGTGTGCCTGTAATCCCAGCTGCTCGAGAGGCTGAGGCACAAGAATCATTTGAATCCAAGAAGCCAAAGTTGCAGTGAGCCGAGATCGCGCCACTGCATTCCAGCCTGGGCAACAGTGGGAGAGACTTTGTCTCAAAATAAAAAAAAAGAGAGAGAGAGAGAGTAAAATAGTGGTTACCAGAGGCTAGGAAGGGTAGTGGGAAATGAAGAGATGAAGAGATGTTGGTTAATTAATACAAAAGTACAGTTTGATAGAAAAAAAAAACAAAAAAAGAAAAAAGGAAGAAAAAAATACAGTTTGATAGAAGGAATTAGTTCTAGTATTGGATAGTATAATAGGGAAATTATAATTTATTGTACATTTGAAAACAGCTGGATGGGAAGAACTGTAACGTTCCCAACAAAAAGAAAAGATAAATCTTTGAGGTGATTACCCTGATTTGATCATTATACATTGTATATGTGTAATGTACACTGTATATTTTGTATACATGTATCAAAATATCACATGTAACCCAAAAGTGTGTACAACTATGATATATCAATAAAAATACAAAAAATAAAATAATCATTATTTTGCTGAATTGTGTTTGAGTCCAGGCTTCTGTAGGGGAGTGTGGGTGCAGACACAGTAAATATGAGAAAGCACCAGGATGCAGAGAGTCCCGGAGCGCATGGGCAGAGCGGCTCAGGGAAACCTGAGGAACATGATGGGGATGTCTGTGTGTGGCTCAGGGAAACCTGAGGAGCGTGATGGGGATGCCTGTGTGAACCTCTGCCTCTGCTGACATGAAATTTCGGGGGTGTCTGGAGGACCAAAGCAAGGGACTTTGGGCTTGACTTTTCCATTTACCAGGAAGAGAGAAGGCTTTATTTCAGCCTGGGGCTGAAGAAACAGAAAGTGCTATTTCCTATATACTTCATTTATAAAATTTCTCATCCTTAAAAGATTTAATGTGAGTCTCAAGCACTTTTAGTAAAAAAACAGGAAGTTTTTGTAGTTCTGGGTTCAAATTTCCCTCCAAAGAGATAGCTATATTTTTGCCTTCAAGATCATGTTCTTCATTAATATACCTTTTGCTATAAAACTGTCATCTCTAATTGTGTCACATGATATTTTCATTTTAAATGAGCTACTATCTTTTTGAGACGGAGTCTGGCTCTGATGCCCGGCTGGTGTGCAGTGGCATGATCTCGGCTCACTGCAACCTCTGCCTTCCAGGTTCAGGCAATTCTCCTGCCTCAGCCTCCCGAGTAGGTGGGACTATAGGCAGATGCCATCACGTCCGGCTAAATTTTGTAGTTTACTAGTAGAGACGGTGTTTCACCATGTTGGCTAGGATGGTCTCGATCTCTTGACCTCATGATCTGCCGGCCTAAGCCTCCCAAAGTGCTGGGATTACAGGCGTGAGCCACCGCACCCGGCCAAGCTACTATTTTTCAAGCAACTTCATCCTTGTCTGCCACCACCATAATTAGCTAACATTAATCTTGATTGTTGCCAGAATCCTTCACTAAAGATACACAATTTACCAGTAAAGGCTCAAAACTGACTCAAAACCTACTTCCCCAACACTTCCCTTTTGAAATTCTAAAGAAGAAAAAGATCATTTCATGATGGATTGCAAGCTCACTGTCATTTTTGTATGATAGAAAGAAAGAAAATAAGCCATTTACAAAATGCATGGATTATTTTTAGACTGGCATTTACACCAGCTACACAAATTACTCATATTGACTGTATGTAGCAAAACCTTAACTTGAGCTAGTCTCTTTCACCTCTAAAAACCGAGGGAGACATTGGGAGAGTCACATATCCTAGACCCCAAGACCAGTGGGCTAGAGAAAGGAACAAAGAAGTAGAAAGGTAGGAGGCAGAGGTAGGTTGGGAGGAGGAGAGAGTGGGAAGGAGGGCCAGATGGAGGCGGGAGGTGGGGGTGGCAGAGAACATGGGACTACCCCCAGGTTTTTTCCCTGTGACTACCTTCTTGGCTGCCTGTCCCCCAGCCAAAGAACCAAAGGCAGGAAGTAGCTGCTCCTGTAATGCTACCCTTCATCTGCTGTCTGTTGTGGCAAGAACAGATGGTTTTCTATTCTGTGGAGTTGCTGTTCCAAAGCAGAAAAAAAAAGTGTTGCAGAAAGGTAAGATGTGTAAGGAAGTGTTGAATGTGTAGTGTACCTCATGCCAGGAAAACACTTTTTCTTCCAAAATGTTAAACATATACTGTAAGAAATATATAAAAGTATTAGTAAAAGTATTTGATAAACAAAAGTGATTAAATACCTCCCTTCCTCCCACCCACCCACCCGTTCTCGCTCGTTCTTTATTTGGGGAGTCCTGCTCTGTCGCCCAGGCTGGAGTGCAGTGTTGATACCTCGGCTCACTGCAACCTCCGCCTTTCCGCTTCAAGCAATTCTCTGACTCGGCCTCCTGAGTAGCTGTGATTACAGGCACCCATCACCATGCCCGGCTAATTTTTTTTTTGTATTTTTAGTAGAGATGGGGTTTCACCATCTTGGCCAGGCTGGTCTTAAACTCCTGACCTCGTGATCCACTCACTTCAGCCTCCCAAAGTGCTGGGATTACAGGTGTGAGTCACCCTGCCCAGCCAATATTTAGTATTCTTTCTATGTGGAGCTCTGCGGTGGTAGGGAAATACCTTTTTTGTTTCTTTGTTTTGATTGTTTCTTCATCTCTATTGCTACTTATAGCAGGCGCGTGGTAGGTGCTCAAAGATTGGTAAGGATCCTAACTCAAGGAAGTTAAGTTTCTAATGGCTAATAACTGGAGGCTATTGAAATAGAAACTAAACTTGTGGGTGGGTGTGGTGTCTCACATCTGTAATCCCAGCACTTTCAGAGGCTGATGTGGGAGGATCACTCGATCCCAGGAGTTCAAGACCAGCCCTAGCCGCATAGTGAGACCCCCTTTCCACAAAAACTGAAAAAATTAGCCAGACATGGTGGTGCACACCTGTAGTCCCAGCTTCTTAGGAGGCTGAGGTGGGAGGGTCACTTGAGCCTGGGAGGTCGAGGCTGCAGTGAGCTGTGTTTGTGCCACTGCCCTCCATTCTGGACAAGATAGAGTGTCTGTGTCTCAAAAAATAAATACATAAAATAAAATAAACTTGCACTATGAGCTGGTAGTCTCACTTCTAGGTCACTGTCTTTTTAAAATTATGGCGCATCAGGATTAGCATATATATATACAGTGTTATTATTTGCAGCATTGTTGGTAAAAGCAACATTGGAAAAGCCCAAACACCTAAGTGGACAAATGGTGAAATGGTCTAGGGGACCTCCAAACAGTAGGATGCATTTCAACCATTGAACAGAATAAGGTGCCGACGTAGACAAAGGTCCATATTATAATGCATTTTAAAACCAAATTGCAGACTAATGTGTATAGCATGATTCCATTTTTGTAAAGAAAAGAAGAATATATTTTTTGAGAGAGCTATATAAATAAGGAGAAAATCCCAGAAGGGTGCCCACCAACTATAAACAAGAGCAGTGAGGGGCATCAGAAGGACTCCCCTCAACTTCTTTATAGAATTTCTACAGTAGTAGGATTATGGGAGGCTTTTACTTTGAAGGGAAAATTTTAAGTTAAAATAAATTAATTCTTTACTGATGAAAAGACTTGGCTGGGCGCAGAGGCTCATGCCTGTAATCCCAGCACTTTGGGAGGCCAAGGTGGGTGGGTCACAAGGTCAGGAGTTTGAGGCCAGCCTGGCCAACATGGTGAAATCCTATCTCTACTAAAAATACAACAAACAAACAAACAAAAACTAGCTGGGCATGGTGGCACATGCCTGCAATCCCAGCTACTTGGGAGGCTGAGGCAAGAGAGTCATTTGAAACAGGGAGTCGGAGGTTGCAGTGAGCCAAGATTGTGCCACAGTACTCCAGCCTGGCTACAGAGTGAGACTCTGTCTCTAAAGAAAGAAACAAACAAATAATAAAAAAAGACTTGCAATTCTTTTTTTTCCTTTTTCTTTTTTTACTTTTTAGGGCTTTGCTTATGAGTGAGTAGATTTTAGTTTAATCAAAGGCTGCAAAAATTATGGCTTTCTTTAATCACCTTTAAATTTGAGCCTTTTTTGAAGTTAAAGGACTTATTTATTTATTTTAACTTTTATTTTAGATTCAGGGGCACACATCCAGTTTGTAATACAGGTAAATTAATATACAGGTAAATTGTAATAAAGGTAATTGTGTGTTGTGGGGGTTTGGTGTACAGATTATTTTATCACCCAGGTGATAAGCATAGTACCTGACAGGCAGTTTTTTGATCCTCTTCAGCCTCCCAACTTCCACCCTCAAATAGGCCCCAGTGTCTCTTCTTTTCTTCTTTGTGTCCACATGTCCTCAAAGTTTAGCTCCCACTTACAAGCAAGAGCATGAGGTATTTTGTTTTCTGTTCCTGCGTTCATTTGCTTAGAATAATGCCCTCCAGCTCCATCTATGTTGCTCCAAATAACAGGATCTTATTCTTTTTTATGACTGCATATTATTCTACCATGCATATGCACCACTTTGTAAAAATCCAGCTTACCATTGATGGGCATTTAGGTTGATTCCACGTTTGCTGTCGTGAATAGTGCTGTGATTAACATATGCATGCATGTGTCTTTGTGACAGAATGATGTTTTTTGTAGTTACAGAACTTTTTATGTTTGGAGTGCACTATACCATGCAAGTCTATTTAAAAGATTGATGTGTATCTCTTATTAATTTATTTACAATAGCTGGACACTATGTATTGATGTGCAGTTTCTGTAACTGACACAGCGTTTGGGCCAGGGGTAGTACGACGAAGAGCTACAGTCCTGGACAGGAGCCATTTTCAAATGAAGACGAATGGTCTTTAACTTTGTTGAAAGGTACGGCAATGGCCGGGGTAGCCCTGGAATTAGTTATAAAATACCATGCCTGAAAGTAACAAAACTACAATCCTTTATATAGTCAAATCAGACTGTTGGCCAAGTTAAGTTTGCTCTCACCACTCATCCGACTTTGCCTTTTGTTTGGGTCAGAAGGAAACTTCTGAACTCCTGTTCCTCAAGGTGCTTAGTTGAATGCCTCCCTTCTCGCCAGCCAGCCAGCCTCCCCCAGGTCTCTGGCATTTGCCCTGCCTTTTGTTTCTCAGGCAGGCTATACCCTGCTTCCACCCCAACTTCCGAGCCTTGTTCAAACTCACTCTACCTTGAAGCTTTTCTCCAACAGACCCCACTCCCGTCCCCATTCACTTCTTAACTTTTAACAAGGAGCATTTAAAGGTGAACTGATTTGCACAATGAAAGAAAGACAGAAGTCAGCAATTGCCAACAATGCAGACTAAACACTTTATTAGGTTCCAAAATGGGAAATCGGGAGTGTTAAGCTATTTTAGTATAAATCCACCACTCTCCGCAAAGAGCCTGCCTTAGCATCCATAGCCCCCCAGTCCTGGCACCGCCTGTACTCCTGGGGCCTCAGCAGGAACTGCCGCCCCCGGTAGTTGGGCAGCTCGTAGAGGACCCAGCAGCCCTCCAGCACGTGGAGGGAACGGATCTCGCTGAGGTGGAAGCGGTCCTGGATGCTGGGGCAGTCCTCACTCAGCTCCATCATGAGGCCTTTGTGGTCTTCTCTCTCGTACAGCCGCAGCCTGTGGGAGCCTGTCTACTCGGTCCACGGAAGGAAGGATGGAAAAAAGCAAATGAGTCTCTTTTAGAATTTGTCCAACCAAAGAACAGATGAACTTGGTAGGCTGGGGCATGGAATTGTCCGTGTAAAATTTAGGCAATGTAAAACGTAGAAGATTGCTGTGATGCTGTGCATGGATCTGTCTTCTGCTAGCACTTCAATACCGGCATGCTCATTTTCTATTTGACCTGCACTTTGGACCTGAAATTCATTCTTATTCAGGAGATTGAATCTTTAAGAGGTTCAAACTCTGAGTTAGAATCCGTCAAGAACTCAAATATCTTGAGTCCTAATTACCTGTGTTAATTCAAACTACATTTGGGATGAAAATAAAAATAATTTATTTTGACTAGCATTCTTTTAGTAAGAGTATTATCTCTCAAATTTATAAACATATAAATTTACCACTAAAGTAGAATTTAAAAAATCTTGTACTTCGGTGTAAAGTTAATTTAAATAGTCATTCTGAAGGAGAGTTTAACTGATTTTCCAAATTAAGAAAAATTACCTTTTCCAAAGTGGGACACAACTTTTGACTAGCCTATATTAACAATACAGCTATGAAGGTTTACTTACTAGTCACAGTGGAACCTATCTAATTCATTCATCAGAAATTCCTTTACTATAGGCAAAATAAAATTCCTTTATTTTGCCTATAGTAAAAATACTGTTTTACTATAGGTAAAAACAGTAAAAATGCTGTCCTTGTATGCCCAAACAGCTTCCCGTTTGCAAGTTTTGTTTTATATCCCATTATGATATTACATTTGTTACAGTCCACTTTTGATTGACTTATCGGTAGCAAAAATTTAAAGGAAAAGAGATTCTTCCTCTAAGTGCGTTCTTCTTTATATTCTCTGCTGTTTTTGTGCGTGTTCTCTATCTGGCTTCTGCAGGTGTCTAATGTCCTTCTCACCCTTAGATGTTTTTCAATGCAAACCTCCCTCCCTCTAACCCACATTGACAATGCAGTGGGGACACTCCGGCAGCAGGATCAAAATCTAGAAAACTCACTTGGGGGATGAGGCAGCAGGAGCGGATGGAGTCGCTGAGGCCCATCCATTGCTGGGGGTCCGGGTACTCCCCGCGCCGCAGCAAGTACTGCTGACCTTGGTAGTTGGGGCGCTCATAGAGCATCCAGCAGCCGCTCTCCACCCGGATGGAGTTGCAGCGGCTGAAATAGGTCTGCAGGTTGGGGCAGTCGGTGGTGCACTCGTAGCAGCGGCCCTGGAAGGCCCTGTCTTCAAAGAAGGTGATCTGCAAAGGAAGAATCATTCCGAGTTACATTATTTGCTCCTAACAGGTATATTATATAAAGACAGTTTGGTTTTTTTTTTTGTTGTTGTTTTTTGTTTGTTTGTTTTTCATTTTATTTAATTTGTGTTCTGCTCACCTTCCCCATGGCTGGTGGAGACGGATGATGCGAGTTCAGTGCGATGGGGCCGCGGAGTTCAGCGTGATGGTGCCTGTGGCCGCGCAGCCGGTCTATATAGCAGGGTGGCTGCTGCGTTGGCAAGAACAACACAAAAGGGGCCCTCGGCGGTAAGGGGATTTTATGCATCCCTTTAACATGCTGCATTCACTGGAAATGATTGTAGATTGTGTCCTTGTTCTCTGGCATATTCCAACGCTGTCCTGTACATTACTGCTCAGTGTTGCTTTTATTTGGATTCTTAGTGTTTTCTAAATTGATCTGTGCATCAGTCTGCACTTTCGACCTGAAATTCGTGGCTCTCTCTATGTGATTCAGCTATTCTCTGTGAATTTTCTGGGAAAGATCTATGCCGTTATAGAATTTCTCCAGGATTCCAGAGAGGTTGTTGAGGTAGAATGCCACAAGCACTGACTCATTTCCCTGGATGGCAGAGACTGCTCTATCTTAAATTTTTGTCTTTCCACAATTTTCCAGTCCAGTGCAGGACACAAATCTAGATTCTTATCTCAGCTAGTTTTGACTTTGTTAACCCAGTGCTTTAAGACAGCTGTTAACTTTGCCTTTGACGGGTGCATGTTATGTAACTAGAAATCAGGCCCTGGTAGTGAACTTATAATAACACGTAAGGGAAAGGTTTCTATGGTCACTCTGCCCAAGACTGAGAAGTACCGTATACTGCTTTATAGATCGCTTTCCCTTTTTCAAACTTGCAGGAGGCCATAAAGCTTCACAGGCAAGAGTGTGGGCTTTGGACTCAGGCCGCCCGTACTCAGAAGGCCCACTGATTAGCTGCATGGCAAATGGCATAACCACTCAGAGCTTGAGTTATCTGGTGGACTATAGTCTGATTAAGGAGAGAAAAAAAAGTGAGAAAAAAGAGCAGCCTCTGACATTCGAATGCTGCCTGGCACTCACAGTGAGGACATGTTATTCCCCTGTTAGACATAAACAGTCTCATAGCCTAACAACTTCAGACAAGACTATGCTGAGACCATGATGAAATGAGATAAAGTAAAGCCACTTCTTAACTTTGTCTAAGCGCAGACCAAAACAAAGTCAATGCTCCACTCTCAAAATCCCAAGCCCCGACTCTCTCAGCCAAAATGACTAACTGCTACTTCTTTATGAGTTATGGGTTTGTGTTCTAGCCTCCCCTCCCTACGGGTAAGATTTCTTGAGATAACTAATCACAAAATTACTCCTGCTTTTTGCTAACATCTAATCTAGAGTGAGTCTCAGGTTTTTTAGCTCTTTCCCAAATCACCCAACTGAAGTGCAAATCAGACAGAGGCCTTGGCTGGCACTGCCCTGGCATGGTCTTGGCTGGCCATGGCTTCCAGAAGGGGAGAGGGTCCCCCAGGGCAGATATCCATGTGCCGCAAGTCCTCAGATGAGTCAGTCCAGGCCCAGGCAGACTCTGGAATCACAAAGTGTGCTGGATGTTGGGCCCTTCTGGGCAGATGACAATTCAGTCTGGCTGGGGTAGGAACAGAACACTCGCTGTTTCCTTTTTTTCGAGATGGAGTCTTGCTCTGTCACCAGGCTGCAGTGCAGTGGCCAGATCTTGGCTTACTGCAACCTCCGCCTTCTGGGTTCAAGTGATTCTCCTGCCTCTGCCTCCCAAGTAGCTGGGACTACAGGTGCATGCCACCAAGCCCAGCTAATTATTTATTTATTTATTTATTTATGTATTTTTAGTAGAGATGGGGTTTCACCATGTTGGCCAGGCTGCTCTCAAACTCCTGACCTCAGGTGATCTACCCACCTCGGCCCCCCAGATTGCTGGTATTACAGGCATAAGCCACCACACTCAGCTCATTCTCAGTTCCTTTAAAGCTCCGCCGGAGATGTCGACCTGCAGCTGGAGCTAAGAACCACCAGACAGACGAATGCAGAATTCTAAAACTCTCCTTTACCTTCTCCTTAGACTGCGACAGCTTCTTCATGATGTCCAAGCCCCAATTTGGCCTCTCTGTGATCCTTCATCTGTGCCACTGTCACACTGACCCTCTGGTAATCTTATCTGAAGCATTAAAAGCAAGAACACAGGGAGTCATTTTAGAGCAGATTTTCATGGTTCCCCTCAAGGCTTGCTGGACCCCATCAGTTACGCTGTCTGCGTCATCCAGGATGATGATCTTATGTTGACCTTTGGGAAGGATGACTTTTTGTCAAGCAAACATTTTGATTTGACTCTTTGCAATGTCAATGCCCTTGCCATTTGAAGCATTGAGTTCCAACATGGCATCCTTCAGTGTTGGGCCCAGGATGCTTATAACCTTGCCAGTTCCCAGGCAGGCAGCAAAGATGATGTGAGGCATATTCCCTTCTGCAAAGACCTCCAGCCTGCCCATGGTGTCTTCGTTCCTGATAATTTCCTTCAGCTTTACTTGCCTGTATTTTTCAACCGCACTCTTATGTCCGGATGTGCCCATTTCTTGTGACCTGGGCCCTCACCATGCAGCTTGCAGTGGTCAGCCCTGCCAGGGGCCTTGCTGGAGGCAGAGTCAGAGTCCTGCACTGCGTACTCACCCGCACCACTGCTGCTCACTTGCACCTCCATTCTCTAGCTTTTTAATTTTTTTCTTTTTTTGAGATAACATCTTGCTCTGTTGCCCAGGCTGGAGCAGAGTAGCATGATCTTGGATCACTGCAGCCTCTACCTCTCTGGCTCAGGGGATTCTCCCACCTCAGCTTCCTGAGAATCTAGGACCACAGGTGCCTGCTACAATGCCTGGCTAATTTTGTTTATTTTTTACAGAGACAAGGTCTCACTATGCTGCCCAGGCTGGTCTTGAACTCCTGGGCTCAAGCGATCCTCTTGCCTTGGCCTCCCAAAGTGCTGGAATTACAGGAGAGAGCCACTGAGTGTCCATTGTCTAGTCTCCTCTTCCCCCATGCGTCTCTTATGAACGGGATACATTCTGAGAAATTTCGTTGTTGTGTGAACATCAGAGAATATACTTACACAGACCTAGATGGATCGGCCTACCACACTAGTATTTGTATATCTAAACATAGAAGACGTACAGTAGAAATATGGTATAAAAGATAAAAAATGCTACACCTGTACAGGACACTGACCATGAATGGAGCTTGCAGGATTGGAAGTTGCTCTGGGTGAGTCAGTGAGTGAGGGTGAGGGTGAATGAATGCAAAGGCTCGGGACATTACTGTACATTCTGTACACTACTGTATACTCCATAACCACTGTGCACTTAAGTTACACTATATTGATTTAAAAATGCGTTTCTTTCTTCAGTAATAAATTAACATTAGCATACTATAACTTTTTGACTTTATAACATTTTAAAACTTTTTGACTCTTGTAGTAATATTTAGCTTAAAACACAAACATGCTGGTCCAAGTGCAGTGGTGTTTACAACTAATTGATCACAACCAGTTACAGATTTCTTTGTTCCTTCTCCACTCCCACTGCTTCACTTGACTAGAAAAAAAAAAAAGGTAAAAAGAAAATAAAACCCCACAAACATTGTATAGCTGTACAAAAATATTTTCTTTCTTTTTATCCTTCTTATATAAACTTTTTTTCTTTTCTTTTTTTTTTTTTTAGTAGAGACAGGGTTTTGCCATGTTGCCCAGGCTGGTCTCAAACTCCTGGGCTCAAGTGATCTGCCTGCCTCGGCCTCCCAACTTGTTGGGATTACAGGCATGAGCCACCATGCCTGGCCTATTCTTTTACTTCTTAAGTTTTTTGTGTGAAAAACTAAGACACAAACACACATGAGTCTAGGCCTACACAGGTGAGGGTCATCAGCATCACTGTCTTCCCCTTCCACATCTTGTTCCATTGAAAGGTCTTCATGGGCAAAAACATGCATGGAGCTGTCACCTATGATAACGATGTTTCTTCTGTAATACCTCCTAAAGGACCTGCCTGAGGCTGTTTACAGTTAACTATTCTTTTCTAAGTAGAAGGAGAATTATTTATTTTTATTTTTTTTTAATTTATTTTTATTTACTTGTTTATTATTATTTTTTAAGACGGGGTTTCACCATGTTGGTGAGGCTGGTCTTGAACTCTCGACCTCAGGTGATCCACCCGCCTTGGCCTCCAACGTGCTTGGATTACAGGCGTGAGCCACCACGCCTGGCCAGAAGGAGAATAATCTAAAGTGATGATAAAAAGTACAGCAGGCTGGGTGTGGTGGCTCACATCTGTAATCTCAGCACTTTGGGAGGCTCAGGTGGGCAGACCATCTGAGGTCAGGAGTTCGAGACCAGCCTGGCCAACATGGTGAAACCTCATCTCTATTAAACCCTGTCTCAATTAAAAATACAAAATTAGCTGGGCATGGTGGCATGCACCTGTAATCCCAGCTACACAGGAGGCTGAGGCAGGAGAATCACTTGAACCCGGGAGATGGAGGTTGTAGTGAGCTGAGATCACGCCATTGTACTCCAGCCTGGGCAACAAGAGCAAAACTCCATCTCAAAAAAAAAAAAAAAAAAAGAAAAAGAAAAAATAGTATAGCATAGTAAATGCACAAACCAGTAACATAGTTGCTTATTATTAATCAATGTTATGTACTATTGTACATAATTGTATATGCTGTGCTTTTATACTGCTGATGGCACAGGTAGTTTATTTACACCAGGATCACCAGATATGTGAGTGATGTGTTGCACTAAGATGTTACACTATGACATCACTAGGCAACAGGCATTTTACAACTCTATTACAATCTTATGGGACTACTATTGCAAATGTGGTCCATGGTTGTAGATGCCATAGTGACCAAACATAGTTACGCAGTGTGTGCTTGACTGTGTGTGCTTGGTTAAATGAACAGAGGTCATTTAGATGGTAACCATGTAGACCAAAGTGTCCCAAACAAAGAGACTGAATAAGGGATCAAGGATCATTGTAACAGAGGCCCTAGCTTCTGACTGACTTTCTCAATGTGTCTTTGGTGATTGTGCAATAAAGGACAAGAAGACAGGGAGTAATCATTGACCCACCTTTGCTTGAGTCCTAAAAATATTCCTCTTGGAAAAAACTGACAATGCATTTCTTGTTTAAGCAACAAGTGGTTGTGATGGACACTTTTGCCTTGACAAACCCACAAAGAAGAAAATAATTGAACTTCCAAAGACTGAAAAGGTGAGAATGGGACACATACTAACATCAGGAGCTAACCCCAACGTAGCAGGGCAGGAAAACTGTAGAAGCAGCCCCAAATGAGGGGAACCCTTTGCGGGCGTAACTCAGCACACCAGTTCTTGGCACTTCTTTATGTAATAGCTGCCGCTTTAGTACCTTTGCTTGGTGGGCCTTTTATCAGATTAAATAGGCAAGAGGACATCTCAGATTGGGATTATCTCAGATTGTTGGTTCATCTCAATAGGGAAAAGATTGGTGGGATTCTATGGGATATCTCTTCTTCCATTCCACTCTTTGACGTCCCAGGATTTACTTTAAACAGAGGAGGAAGAGAAGAAGTGAAGAGTAGAATTAGGAGTTATTTTGGGCATAATCTCTTCCCCAGGGCACTCCCAAGTATTGACTTTCTCTTTATGTTGGAATTAGGAGGAGGACATCTTTTTCTTTGTCTGTATCCCAGAAATAGGAGTAACCAAGTTCTTTTTTTTCTTTCTCTTTTTTTTTCCCCTGAGCTGCAGTCTCATTCTGTCACCCAGGCTAGAGTGCAGTGGCTCAATCTTGGCTCACTGCAACCTCTGCCTCCTGGGTTGGAGCAATTCTCCTGCCTGGGCTTCCAGAGTAGCTGGGATTACAAGTGTGTGCCACTACGCCCAGCTAATTTTTGTATTTTTAGTAGAGTTGAGGTTTCTCCATGTTGGCCAGGCTGGTCTTGAACTTCTGACCTCAGGTGATCGATCTATCTTGGCCTCCCAGAATGCTGGGATTACGGCATGAGCCACTGTGCCCAGCCAGGAGTAGCCAATTTCTAAGAATAATGACTTGATTAAAGAGATTTGGGGAGTCTAATTTCTTCTGGTTCAGATGTTTTAGAATAATTTCCATGCCCAAAGACTGTGATTTATTTTTATTTTTATTTCTTAAGTCAGAATCTCTCTCTGTTGTCCAGGCTGGAGTGCAGTGGTACGACCTCAGCTCACTGCAACCTCCGCCTCCCAGGTTCAAGCGATTCTCATGCTTCAGCTTCCTTAATAGCTGGGATTACAGACGTGTGCCACCATACCAGCTAATTTTTGTATTTAAATTTAGTAGAGATGGGTTTTTGGCATGGTGGTCAGGGTGGTCTCAAACTTCTGGCCTCAAGTGATCCGCCTGCCTTGGCCTCCCGAAGTGTTCGAATTATAGGTGTGAGCCACTGCACCCAGCTAAAATATGTGATTTTATGTCTCCTAGGAAAATAGCATAAAATTCAGCACTCCAAGCTATTGGTTTTTTAAATTATGTTTGACATACTGCTGTTGACAAACAGAGGACTCTGATTAATATCTCCGGGAAGCCATCACTATTGTTGCAAGTTTAAAGGTTAAAAAGCTGAGATTTAGGAAGAATTAACACTACATAATTCTAGATTGACTATTTTTCAGAAAATAAATCTTCATATATATTTGTACTCTGTATATATACACACATACAGTGGGCTAAACATGTATCCTAGTTTGCCTAGAACAGTTCTGGTTCATGTCTCTTGTCCCAAAGTAATTATTAATAGTATATACTTTCACTCTTAAAAATGACCCAGTGTAGGCCAGGCATGGTGGCTCACACCTGTAATCCCAGCACTTTGGGAGGCCGAGGTTGGTGGATCACCTGATGTCAGGAGTTTGAGACCAGCCTGGCCAACCTGGTGAAACCCCATCCCTGCTAAAAATATAAAATTTAACTGGGCATGGTGGTGCATGCCTGTGGTCCCGGCTACTGGGGAGGCTGGGCAGGAGAATGGTTTGAACCAGGAGGTGGAGGTTGCAGTGAGCTGAGATCGCCCCACTGAACTCCAACCTGGGCAACAAAGTGAGACTCCATCTCAAACAAAACAAAACAAAACAAAAAACCTAAGACTAAAACTGAAACAAATGGCCAAGTTTATGGCTGGGTTTGGTGGTTCACACCTGCAATTCTGGCACTTTGGGAGGCCCAGGCAAGAGGATTGCTTGAGCTCAGGAGTTTGAGATCAGCCTGGGCAACATGGCAAGACCCTGTCTCTACTAGAAATAAAAAACATTAGCTGAGCATGGTGGTGTGCACCTGTAATCCCAGCTATTTGGGAGGCTGAGGTAGGAGGATAACTTGAGCCCTGGAGAGGGAGGCTGCAATGGGCTGTGATTATGCCACTACACTCCAACCTGGGTGACAGAGTGAGCTCTTGTCTCCAACAATCAATCAATCAAATTTAAGAAACAAATTATATGCTAGTCTGTTTATAAGCCCATTGGATGTTGGATATAGAGACCTTGAGCACATGAGATGGAAGAAGGTTCTATAAAAAATAAACAGCCCAGGACTGGGTGAAGTGGCTCACGCCTGTAATCCCAGCACTTGGGAGGCTGAGGTGGGCAGATCACGGGATCAGGAATTTGAGACCAGCCTGACCAACTTGGTGAAACCCATCTCTACTAAAAAAAAAAAAAAAAAAAAAAAGCAAAAATTAGCTGGGCGTGGTGGCACATACCTGTAGTCCCAGCTACTCAGGAGGCTGAGGCAAGAGAATTGCTTGAACCTGGGAGGCAGAGGTTGCAGTGAGCTGAGATCACACCACTGCACTCCAGCCTGGGTGACAAAGCGAGAAGCCATCAAAAATAAAAATAAACAGCCCTTCAGCCGGGTGTGGTGGCTCATGCCAGAAATCCCAGTACTTTGGGAGGCCGAGGCAGATGGATCACCTGAGGTCAGGAGTTCAAGACCAGCCTGGCTAACATGGTGAAACCGCATTTCCACTAAAAATAAGAAAAAATCAGCTGGGCGTGGTGACACATACCTGTAATCCCAGCTACTTGGGAGACTGAGGCAGGAGAATCGCTTGAACTCAGGAGGTGGAGGTCGCAGTGACCCGAGATCACGCCATTGCACTCCAGCTTGGGCAACAAGAGCAAAACTCCGTCTCAAAAAAAAAAAAAAAAAGAAAAGACAAGAACAGCTCTGTGGGTATGGCTAACAGCCAAGAAGAGAGGAACAAGAAAAGGAGAGAAGACAGATCACCCAGCAGTAGGTTGAAGCCTATAGGGCATGTAAAGCAGGGCAATCTAACATTAAATTTGTGTCAATGTTCTGTTATGATATAAACTTGCAGTGTGCTCCCATACTCTTTGTAATAAAGCCAGCTGCACACATCAGTGCCTCATGTGAGAGATGTTTCAGAAGTTAGAGGACCCCCTATGTGGGTCAGTGTGGTACATGAGGACAGAATAGTAGCCTGTGTGGGAGGCAAGATAACCCACCCAATGCCAAGGCAGGAGTTCAGAGTGAAGGGCTCCTGAGAGAAGCATAAGCCAACTCATTCCTTCTCCAGAATTGCAAAAGACATCGGGTTATGGGTATGTTGGTGGAAGTGGATACACAAAGCTCCCACCCCCACGTAAGATGGGATTTGAGGCAATTCATTAGAATCTCAAAGGATGGAGTACTTCTGATAAACTTTGATCTGAAGCCATTAGTTTGTTTTAGTGATGAACCTTATATGAAACATCCATGAAACCTTATTTAATTTCTTCAGGATGTTTTTGAGGATGGTGCTTCCTTAGAACCCTCTTCATGAGGACCCACAAGAAAACTTTCTTTTAGGTTTCGTTACTGACAGTGGTTAGGCTTATCTTGAATAGTTAATTAATTTGTTGAATCTTGTTTCCTTCTCTGCCTTGTTGGCTGCTGGATCCAAATCTGGATCTATCTACACTGAACAAAGCACCTCACAGCACACAACTCGGTTCGAACTTTACTCTTGGCTATGTCTCGTCTCTCTTACTCTTGTTTCTCCTCAGACCCAATTTCCTTATTTATTTATTTATTTATTTTGAGATGGAGTTTCACTCTTGTTGCCCAGGCTGGAATACAATGGCATGATCTTGGCTCACTGCAATCTCCACCTCCCAGGTTCAAGCGATTCTCCTGCCTCAGCCTCCTGAGTAGCTGGGATTACAGGCACGCGCCACCACGCCCAGCTAATTTTTGTATTTTTAGTAGAGATGGGGTTTCATCATGTTGGTCAGGCTGGTCTCGAACTCCCGACCTCAGGTGATCCACCTGCCTCAACCTCCCAAAGTGCTGGGCTTACAGGCTTAAGCCACCGCACCTGGCCACTTATTTTGAATTTTTAAAATTTATTGTACCATAATTTTATTAATTTAAAAAATTTATTATAGCATAACTTTTTATTAGCAACCTTAATTAATTAATTAATTTTTTAAAATTTATTTTTTAAGAGACAAACTGTTGCTCTGTTCCTCAGGCTAGACTTGAACTCCGGCGCTCAAGCGATCTTCCTGCCTCCTCTCAGCCTCCTGAGTAGCTGAGACTACAGGTGCACGCCACTGTGCCTGGCTAACCTTAATGCATTTTTAAAAACCAAAGAAAATAAACATACAGTAAAACAAATTTATCCAGAAAGTTTCAATTCCTTATTTTCCATTTAGTATTATTTTCTATGTGTCATCATCATACTTTACTCTCTATTGAAATGGCATGAGGCTGAGTTTCCCCACTTGCATGTGGTTTTTGTAAATGGCCTGAAATTTTTCCACAAAGCACATATAGTGAAAACACACTGAATTATATTTGGACTGGAAATCTCATCGTGGAATGAGATATTGGCCACGGAAGTGAGAGGAAAGGCATGGTGTTTGAAGGATAGGAGTGCCATTGGTAAGAGTGGACCAGTTAGTTCATTTATGTGTTTGTTTGTGGAGCTGAAGTAAGAGTCTAGATGCTGACAACAAGTTTCCTCATCAGCTAAGGCTTGGGTTATTAGGGAAGACGATAGGGCTAACCTGGAGGGATAACTTGGCGGTGTTTCAAAAAGTGCGAACTCACCACTGTAGCTGCAAACCCAGCCTTGGGAGACTAACTACAAATGCCCTGAGCCCAAGTGAACTGAGCTTTTCTTTGCGCCTACACGTTTAAGTCATTAAAAGAGTGCTGGAAATAATATCTCTGGATTATTCCCCTTATGAAGGATTGCTTCCCATCTTGAAAACATGTTATTATGGGTAGCAGAGTGCCATAATCGCTTATAAATGCTTAATAGGTTAAAAGAAAGACAGGACTCTACTGGTGCCAGAAACACAAGCTAAATATTTTATTAGATTTTAAAGGAGAAAAGTGGAGAATCTAAATACTTCAGTACAAATCCGTGGCTCGTCTAAGAGAGCCAACTTTGGCATTTGTAGCCCCCCAGTCAAGAAACCTCCTGTACTCCCCTGGCCTCAGCAGATACTGCCTTCCCCTGTAGCTGGGCATCTCATAGAGGATCCAGCTGCCCTCCAGCACATTGAGGGAGTGAATTTCAGCGAGGTGGAAGCGGTCCTGAACAGAGAGGCAGTCGTCTGTGAGCTCTGACATTTGTCCTCTCAATTCATCTCTCTCGTAGATCTTCATTCTGTAAGTGCCAGAGTGCTGGAGGAGGAGACAGAAAAGCAAGAAAGGAACAAAAATAGATTGAAGTTCAAGTTCCAGTCCCTGCACCTGCCCGGCCACACTTGCCCAGAAGTACTCCCAGGCTGTTTGCTTCTAGAACAACCATGTGGCAAAGTGAAGCGGCTGTCCCACCCCCAGTCACCCGCCGCTGAGTCTAATGATTCATGGGCAGATCGAGATCTTTGGGAATTAAGATTTGCTTACAATAAAATTTATCACATCACTTTAGTGCCTGTTATTTGAGAAAGCCTTTCTCAAGGGAGAAAACTGAGAATCATTGGAAAGCTAAGCATCATATTATATACAAATAGCGAAAGGGAAATAAATCTTGCGATCACTCAGCTAAAGGGAAAAGTCAAGCTGGGAACTGCTTAGAGCAAAGCTGCCTCCCATTCTATTCAAAGTCATCCCTCCGAGGCTCACCTGAGACAAAGGCATATCTGACTGCTTCCTCTCTCCTACTGTTTATGTAAAGATGCAGATTCACTGAGCCAGACTAAATTGCATATTCAGTGGAAAGCTGATCAAGGACTCAAAAGAACCTTTTTTCTCTTATCTACTTCTAAACAGGAAGCCCCTACTTCCTGCCTTAGCTGACTGAACCTATTTACATCCTACACATATTGATTGATGTCTCAAGTCTCCCTAAAATGTATACAAGCCAACTGTACTCCTGACCACCTTGGGCACATGTCTCAGGACTTTCTGAGGCTGCCATGGATGTGTCTTTAACCTTGGCAAAATAAACTTTCTGAATTGACTGAGATCTGTCTCACATATTTGGCATTCACTACTACACACACACACACACGCACACACACAGATACACACACTTCTTTGTTGAGACAGGGTCTCCCTCTGTTACCCAGGCTGAAGTGCAGTGGCATGATCATAGCTCACAGCCCGCTCAGCCTCCTGAGCTCAAGTGACCCTCCCACCTTAGCCTCCCTAGTAGCTAGGACTACAGCCATGCACCATCACATCTGACTGATTTTTTGTATCTTTTTTGGTAGACACAGGGTCTTGTTATGTTGGCCAGGCTTGTCTCAAACCTCTGGGCTCAAGTGATCCAATCACTTCAGCCTTCCAAAGTGTTAGGATTACACACCTGAGCCACTGAGCCCTGATCATTTGATATATTACCATTGTTTAAAAGGTAGCAACATTTAGCTATTTTCTGTAAGACTAATGTATTTGTTTTTATGTAACCTATGGAGCAAGGACTCTTAAGCTCTTGTAAAACAAAATGACATGTTTTCCTTATCTCTGCTTTCATAACCCCAGTTTCAGTTCAAAATTTTTTTTTTTATTGAGATGGAATCTCACTCTGTCATTCAGGCTGGAGTGCAGTGGCTCACTCTCAGCTCACTGCAACCTCCACCTCCCAAGTTCAAGCAATTCTTCTGCCTCAGCCTCCTGAGTAGCTGGGACTACAGGTGCATGCCACCATGCCCAGCTAATTTTTGTACTTTTAGTAGAGACAAGGTTTTACCATGTTGGCCAGGCTGGTCTTGTACTCCTGACCTCATGATCTGCCTGCCTTGGCCTCCCAATGTGCTGGGATTACAGGCTTGAGCCACTGTGCCTAGTCTTCAATTCAAATTTCAACCTGTCTGACTTTTAAGTTTCCTTTCTGGCCTCCTGCTCTCAACTTATTCATTTCCCTCAGAAGTAAGAATCAGCTTCATTCAGTTCTGTTTTGATGACACTGTATCCCATGCCTCCCACATGCCACAGTTCTAAGAACCCTGCAATCACTCCCCAGAAAATGTGGAATCTCAAACTTTAGTTTCAGATTTGGTCTTTTCTCTAATTTATACCTCTAACTGAGCTAAGAAGTACTGACCATTAAATTAGAGTAGAAATCAGAAGACAGGATCCTATCTTCTCTAGGAGGAATAATCAAGTAGAAAAGTAAGACAAAGCAAACAGAAGTATTTTTTAATCAATTAAACAGCCCCAGGTTATATTGATACATTTTGATATGTTTGATTTCTGACTTGCTGTGGCTTGAAATGAACATTTAATACATTTTATCTTGAACAGATGGTAAATTTAGTCTCCTCCATGTCCTGGTTTTTCTTAATTAGTCTGTGATCTTTCAACTTTTTGATTATGTTTAAAATATAAAATCTGGGAGCATGTGATTTTTAAAAAACCAACACAGAGTTTATGAAGAATGGCTTCCCATCTGAGACACCCTTCTAGACTGGCCGGCTTGTACTGTCACTTCCACTTTCTGTCCTCTAATTGGAACTATTTGGTTTATGAATAATATGATTAAATAGGCCAGATGCGGTGGTTCATGCCTGTAATCCCAGCACTTTGGAAGGCCGAGGCGGGCAGATCACTTGAGGCCAGGAGTTCGAGATCAGCCTGGGCAACATGGTGAACCCCATTTCTACCACAAATACAAAAATTAGCTGGGCGTGGTGGTGCATGCCTGGAATCCCAGCTACTTGGGAGACTGAGGCAGGAGAATCTCTTGAACCCAGGAAGTGAGGCTGCAGTGAGCCGAGATGGCACCAGTGCACCCCAGCCTGGGTGACAGAGTGAGACTGTCTCAACAACAATAACAAAGAATGAGATCATCAAATAGCTTTTATTTTCAAATAGATGGAAGGCAAAGACAGAGCCACACTCACCGGGGGGATGAGGCGGCAGGAGCGGATGGAGTCGCTGAGGCCCATCCATTGCTGGGGGTCCGGGTACTCCCCGCGCCGCAGGAAGTACTGCTGACCTTGGTAGTTGGGGCGCTCATAGAGCATCCAGCAGCCGCTCTCCACCCAGATGGAGTTGCAGCGGCTGATACAGGGCTGCAGGTTGGGGGAGTCAGCGGTGCATTCGTGGCAGCGGCCCTGGAAGGCCCGGCCCTCGTAGAAGGTGATCTGCAAAATGGAAGATGTGGGAGCAAGGAGCGATTGTTCCCCACCGAGACCACTGCCTCAGGGCCAAGGCCGAGCATCCGGTACCCAGGACTTACCTTTCCCATTCTGAAGGGAGCAAGCAGATGAGCTGTCGGTGCTGTGTGGGGCTCGGGGAGCGTCGCTGTATATAGAGCAGCCCCGACTGCTGCCTCCATAGGAAATCACACAAAAGGGCCCATTTCGGTGAGTAAGGGGATTTGCAAGCTCGCTGCTCTCCCTCCCCCGGTCACTGGGGTTGGCTGAATGGTTTACTCTCATTCTTTCTGGTAGGTTCGGGTTGTTCTAATTCACTAAAGCTGTTGTTGCCATCGAAATGAATAGAGTACACTTTTAGTTGAGCAAAAGGATGGGCGAAATTCTGTCTCTATGCTTTTATTTTACAGTTTACTCTGCTTAACTGACTTCTCAAAGGTCATTAAGCTAAGTAAGGAATTCTGCTCAGGGACTGGTGGCATTTTTTTTTTAAACGTTTTAAAAGCCAGAATTTAAATAATAAAGAATCTTAAAGAAGAGGGAATCAAGTAATCTGGGAAAGTGCATTAAAAACCATAAAGCTTAGTTCAAATTCAAAATTCTGTGATCAGCCTGGTGAGGTGGTGCACGCCTATAATAGCTGTTTGGAAGGCAGGTGGATTGCTTGAGCTGAGGAGTTAGAGACCAGCCTGGGTAACATGGTGAGACCCCGTCTCTACAAAAAATACAAAAATTACTCGGCATGGTGGCACACACCTGTAGTCCCAGCTACTTGCTAGGCTGAGGTGGGAGGATCGCTCAAGCCCAGGAGGTCTAGGTTGCAGTGAGCTGTAATTGTGCTACTACACTCCAGCCTGGGCAACAGAGCAAAATCCTGTCGAAAAAAAAAAACAAATTCTGTGATCATTGTTGTTGGTATTTGGGGACTTATCTTGAATAAAACTGATACTTGCCTGGAATTTTGTAGGCTTCTGGGGGCTGGGTATTATTTCTTGTTCATTTCTACCCCTGAGCCCTAGAGCAGAGGGCTGGCACATTGCAGGCCCGCAATACTTGGCTCTGACCAGAACAAAAACAGATAGCTGTGGACTTCCTCCCCCTCTCAGATCTTCCTAAGGCCTAAATCCCTCCTTCTGCTGGTGGCTGTCCAGAGTCCTGCCTGCTGTTTGGTGTCCCTGCTCTGTCTCAAATGTTACCACTCAGTGGATGATTGGTCTTCTCAAGGGATGGGACCAAACTGGGGCTCAGAACTGATCTCTATTGCTGGCAGATTGGACATTCTACGGTGGAAATAGCTGGATTAGCTGTAGTAAGTAGGAGTTAATGCATAGCCTTCATCCCTACTACCATGAACGTTCCGTTACTGAGCTCACTGTCAGTAGTAGGGTGGCTGATGGCAGAGGCTGGCTGGTATCGAATGATCAAATCATCCTGTCTACGTGGTTGTTTAGTGCCTCTTCAATGGATGCCCTACATGGGGACTTCACACGGGATCTTTGCCCTTTGTGCCTATGCCCACATCCCCTACATATTCCTCTACCCCAGACCTTCCTGTCTCTAATCTTCCAATCTCTCTCCTTCCAGGCCCTGGACCAGCCATCCAAGCCACACATTACTGCTCAATAATCCATATATGCTTGACCTCGGGCTACTTTTCTTTCTGCACAGAGTGAGCAGCTAGGTGCTGCCTGCCTTAGGCAACCTTGCCTAAACGTTGCCCTTTGAGAGGATTTCCCTCACTGCCGTCTTTAGGGCAACTCCTGAGTGAGCTATTGTGCAGCAGCATTCTATTTTGGGCTTGCACCCAAATACCATGCCAATTTGTTAGTGTACCAAGCTCAGCCTTCTCCCTCCCCCCTCCCCCGCCCCCGTCTATCAGCTGGTCAAAAGGGACCCCTGCAGGCAGTTGTGAATGGGAGCTGAAAGAGCTAATGCAATAATGGTGACCTCATCTGATCCCACAGTGAACACTAGGGCTAGAGTTATCAGGAGCTTAGTCAAGTGGGCTGGGAATCTGTGCCCCTGCATTGCCCAGTAATTTGATGTGGGCTGCCACCGTGGAGAAATGTAACTTTGGGCAAGGCAACTCCTACCAGCAAAGGAAAATTCTTGGAGACAATCTCAGCTTTAAGCTGTCAGCATCTGAGGGAAGGAGTACCTCAGTCTAGAGTGGAAGTCCATGCAGCACCATTGTGTCCACTACAAGAAGAAAAGAAAGCTAAGATAACTGCAGTTAACATTTTGGTATTTTATCATCCCAGCTTTTTTATATGTAAAACTCATAAGTGGTTGTACAGTATTATTTATACAGTGTAGCATTCTCTTGTTTTCTTCTAAGTCATCTTTCAAATAAAGTGATTAGTAATACTGATTAAGGTGATCACATTTAGCCTTTTAATAATTTTGTTTTTTGGTGAAGAGAAACTGAATAAAAAAATCATTGTAGATTCTGTATTGGTTAGCCATACTCATGCTTGAGGTCTAGTCAGTATTCAAGAGAGAATCATTCACCCAGTGGGCTCCCTAAAACAATGTAAACAGTCTTTATGTGCTGAAAGTTCTAACTCTTAAAGAGACCAAATGAACAACCCTGTTTTATGTAAGACCTAACATATTCAGTGTGATTCATACCTGGCCCCACCCTTGACACCTGGGGATTATTACAACTCAAGATGAGATTTGGGTGGGGACAGAGCCAAACCATATCAGCAATCAAACAGGAAAAGAAGAAGTCAAACTATTTCTCTTCACCAATGATATGCTTCTATACTTACAAAACCCTAAAGACTTCTCCAAAGGCTACTAGAATTGATGAACGATTTCAGCAGGGTTTTAGGCTAGAAAATCAATATACAAAAATCCATACCATTTCTGTACACCAATAACATCCAGGCTGAGAGTAAAATAAAAAACACAACCCGATTTATAATAGCCACAAAGAAAATGAAATATCTATGAATACAGCTAACTAAGGAGGTAAAATATCTTTATAAGGGAAACTACAAAACACTACTGAAAGAAATCAGAGATGACACAAATAAATGGAAAAATATTCTATGACCATGGATTAGAAGAATCAATACCATTAAAATGGCCAGATGGCCCAAAGCAATTTATGGATGCAACACTATTCCTATCAAACTACCAATGTCATTCTTCACAGAATTAGAAAAAAAAGTATTCTAAAATTCATATGGAACCAAAAAAAAAAAAAAAAGCTCAAATAGCCAAAGCAATCCTAAACAAAAAGAACAAAGCCAGAAGCATCACACTATTCAACTTCAAACTATATGTACTCTTAAGCTACAGTAATCAAAATATCATGGTACAGGCACGAAAACAGAAACAGAGACCAGAGGAACAGAATAGAAAACTCATAAATAAAGCTGGACACCTACAACCATTTGATCTCCAACAAGACTGACAAAAGCAATGGGAAAAGCATTCCCTATTCAATAACTGGTGGTGGAATAACTGGCTAGCCATATGTAGTAGATTGAAACTGGACACTTACCTTTTACCATATTAAAAAAAGTAACTCAAGAAGGATTAAAGATTTAAATATAAGAACCTAAAATATAAAATTCTAGAAGAAAATCTAGGAAATACCTTTTTCAACATTGGCTTTGGAGAATTTTGGCTAAGTCCCCAAAAGCAATTGCAATAAAAACAAAAATTGACAAGTGGGACCTAATTAAACTAAAAAGCTTCTGCACAGCAAAACCAACTATCAACAAAGTAACCAGATAACCCACAGAATGGGAGAAATTATTTACAAACTATGCATCTGACAAAGGTCTAATATCCACAATCTGTAAGGAACTTAAACTGTTCAACAGGCAGAAAAAACAAATAACCTCATTAAAAAAATGGGCGAAGGACAAGAACAGACATTCCTCAAAAGAAGACATATAAGTGGCCAACAAATATATGAACAAATGCTCATCATCGCTACTCATCAGAGAAATGCAAATCAAAACCACGATGAGATGCCATCTCACACTAGTCAGAATGGCTTTAATCAAAAAGCCAAGAAAACAGATGCTTGTAAGGCTGTGGAGAAAAGGAAACACTTATACACTGTTGGTGGGATGTAAATTAGTTCAGCCACTGTGGAAAGCAGTTTGGAGACTTCTCAAAGAACCTAAAACAGAGTTACCATTCAACCCAGAAATACCATTACTGGGTATATTCCCAAAGGAAAATAGATCATTACACCAAAAAGACACATACACACACTCATGTTCATCACCATGCTATTCACGGCAGCAAAGACATGGAATCAACCTAGGTGCCCATAACTGGTGTACTGTATTAAATTTAAAAAAAAAATGTGGTACGTATACACTGTTGAATACTACCCAGTCATAAAAAGAATAAAGTTCTTTCTTTTGCAGCAACATAGATGCGACTGGAGGCCATAATCTCAAGGGAACAGAAAACCAAATCTCACATGTTCTTACTTATAAGTAGGAGCTAAACCTTGAGCACACATAGACATAAATGTGGAACAATAGGCACTGTGGACTACTAGAGCTGGTAGAGGGAAGGGGTGTGTGGATTGAAAAGCTACCTATTGGGTGCTATGCTCACCACCTGGGTGCAATATTCCTATGTAACAAAGCTGTACATATACTCCCGTTTTTGAGACAGAGTCTCACCCTATCACCCAGGCCAGAGTCCAATGGCACTATCTTGGCTCACTGCAACCTCCAGTCTCCGGGTTCAAGAGATTCTCCTGCCTCAGCCTCCCGAGTAGCTGGGACTGCAGGCATTTGCCACCATGCCTGGCTAATTTTTGTCTTTTATGTACAGACGGGATTTCACCATGTTGGCCAGGCTGGTCTTGAATTCCTGACCTCAAGTGATCTGCCTGCCTTGGCCTCCCAAAGTGTTAGGATTACAGGTGTGAGCCACCGTGCCTGGCCGAATTTTTTTTTTTTTTGAGATGGAGTCTCACACTGTCAGCTGGGCTGGAATGCAATGGCATGATCTTGGCTCACTGCAACCTCTGCCTCTGGGGTTCAAGCGATTCGCCTGCCTCAGCCTCCTGAGTAGCTAGGATTAGAGGCATGTGCCACCACGCCTGGCTAATTTTTTGTATTTTTAGTAAAGACAGGGTTTCACTATGTTGGCCAGGCTGGTCTTGAACTCCTGACCTTGTGAT
>CAUYQU010058350.1:0-26691 GCA_963574635.1 Cheracebus regulus
TGTGGCTCCTCTGCTGGGAATCTCCCAGTCTGTGGGCAACAAAAATTCGTCAGAAAGTGCGGCGTCCACTCGTTCTCTGCACTTTCACTGGGAGCTACATTCCTGAGCTGTTGCTAATCGGCCATCTTGGATCTCTCTCCACCTCAATTTTCTCAGCTATAGAATGGGGCTAACAAAAAAATCTACCTTAAAGAAATTTGGTAAGGATTATTTGAGATTCTAAAGGCAAAATGTTCAGCACAGTACCTGGCACATTGCATTAGCCCGCAATAAATAGTGACAATCTTTATATTGTTATTAATAATAAACATGGATGGCCAGACATAATGGGTCATGCCTGTAATCCCAAAATTTTGAGAGGCCAAACCAGGTGGATTTCTTGAGCTCAGGAGTTCAAAACCAGGCTGGCCAACATGGTGAAGCCCAATCTCTACTAAAGATGCTTAAATTAGCCAAGCATGATGATGGGCTCCTGTAATCCCAACTACTTGGGAGGCTGAGGCAGGAGAATCACTTGAACCCAGGAAGCGGAGGGCACAGAGAGCTGAGATTGCACCACTGCACTCCAGCCTGGGTGACAGAGCAAGACCTTGTCTCAAAATAATAATAATAATAATAATAATAATAATAATAATAATAATAATAAACGTGGATTGATTTATGTCTAAAGGCAGCCAGCAAATATTTGTGGAGAAACCACTGGGTACAATGCCTCAGGCCACAGGCTTTCAGGGATGTAAAGAAGAGTCAGCTCTCAAGGAACTTTACATAGAAAAGAAGAGATGAGTAGGTGGCAAGGTCATGGGCAATTCAGTTAGAAGGGAGATCTGTGTGAAGCTTTCTCATCTCCAGTAGTGTATTGTATTGTATTTATTTGTTTATGTATGTATGGAGTTGGGTCCCCACCTTCAAGCAGCTCGTAGTCCAGATGGGAACCCAACTTCATGCATCTTCACATTGCTGTCAGTTCTTCCTCCAAAATATCACCATTATGCATCCACTTATCTGCATTTCTATTATCAGAACTACCCTGTCTCCTGCCTGTGATGACAATGGACTCCTAAGTGGTTTCCCTGATACTCCTCCAGTCCCCCGATAACCCAGAGTGATGTTAAATGTACAAATCACATAATTTCACTCCTCCGTTACAAGGAGCCCTTGTAACCAGTATAAGGAGTTTAGAATTTTTTTCCTCAGGCTCCTGCCGACTTTTCCAATACTATCTCTTACCTTTAAGCCCTGATCACTCTGCCCCAAGCTGTCTTTCTTGCCATTACTCAAAACACACCAAGTTTGTTCCTACCTCAGGGCTTTTGCACTTGCTCTTTCCTCTGCCTGAGACATGCATCTGCCCACATCTTCCCATGAATAATTCCTCTTATCATCAACTTCTCAGCTGAAACATCAGCTCCTTAGAGATGCCTCCCCTCACTATCATTTGCAGACTTGAATCTCTACTTCACATTGTATTGTGGACTTGAATCTCCACTTCACATTGTATCATATTCCTCTATCACATCACATGCAGTTACCTTACACTTTTATTTATGTGCTTATGGTCTGTCCCTACCTAACCAGAGCATAAGTTCCATGAGTGCAAAGATCCCCTCTGTTCTGTTCATTGTTGATTTCCCTACTAGCCTACTGCCTGGCACATAGTAGAACCAGAAATATGTTTGTTGAATGAAATAATAGATGAAGAGTTGAGAGCTCCTTGGAAACAGAGGTTGTATATTCTTCTCCTTAGTATACAAAGAACCTGGAACACTGCCAGGCACCCAGTAGGTGCCAGATTGATGCTTGTTGAATAAATGGGTGAATGAAGATTACCATTCAAGATGCTTCACAGGTAACCCATAATCTTAAACTCCTTGAAAGGAGAACCTCTTTACTTCTTATCTCTAACCAAAACCCTGCTTACTAGAGTAGATGCCCAATTAATGTGTCTTGAACTGAACCAAACTGTAAGTACAGATTCCAGAAGCTTGGAATTCATGGAAAGTGAACTCATTGGATGTGGAGGGCTCTGGGAAGGCTCCAGTACAAAGAGGTATTGATATGAGTGCTGAAAGATGGTTGTGGGCAGAGAGGGGAGCAAGGAGAGAAAAGAGAGCAAATGATCCAGGTGAGGATAATGGTAAATACAGACGCTGAGTAGGCAAAATGCAAAGTATCATCCAGGCACAGTTAATAGATAATCAAAGCTAATGGATTATTCAAGGCTGCCCTGGAGGTGCATATAGGAGGTAACAACATATTAGTTAGAATAAAGGTTGACTGCTTTTACAGATAGTGAAACTAACAGTGGTTCAGACAAAATAGAAGTTCATTTCTCCCACACATATAGATCCCATTAAGTAGCCCAGGGTCAATATAGTGGCTCTACAATCACCAAAAGGTTTCTCCAGGTATCACTCTTCCATCTCCACCACACAGCTACCACCTCATGATCCAAGACAGCTGCTCAGGATCCTGCCCTTATGTCTGAGTTCCAGCCTGAGAGAGAGAAGAAAAGGACAAGGGTAGGATACATCCCTTCCCTTTAAGGGAGCAAATTGAAAATTACACAAATCACTTCTGCTCATACCCCATTAGCTAGGATTTAGTCCCATAACCATATTTAGCTGCAAGGGAGTCTCAAGACTCTGACACAAATAGCAATAATTTTAAAAACTAATAATAATAATAATAATAGCTAACATCTGTGGAGTGCTTACTCTTGTGCCAGACACAGTTCTTATAATCCACAACAATGTTATGTGATTGATATCATTATCCCCATTCTACAGTAAAGGAAACTGAGGCTCAGATAAGCACCTGTAACTTACCCGTGGTTGCACAGCTGGTAAGTGGTAAAATCAGGAGTAGATTGAGTTGGCAAAGAAGAAAAGCCCAGCTGCTTGTACCCCAAAGAGATGAAACATTATTCCCCTCAGGGCACAGGGGAGCCATTGAAGGTTTAGAGCAGAGTAAGAAAACTCCTAATAACATTTCCTGGGCTCGAGGCTTTGTGTACATTGTCTCATTTCAACTTCAGGACTATTAATATCCTCATTTTGGTGGTGTCTGTTTGGTTCACAGCTGTATTCCTTGTCCCTAGAATGTTGTCTAGCCTATAGCAGATGCTCAATAAATGTTTGAGGAATTGTTGAAAAATCATATTTGCAATTAAATTACTCTATGTGTCATTATGGTTTAAAGTCTGTCTTCCCTAATAGACTGCAGATTCTACTTAGGAATTCCACTTAGAACAAAGTATGAGTCATATCTGTGCTGTATATTACTTCTTATTTCCCCAGTTCTAGCTCAGTGTCTGCAACATAGTAAGCACTTGATAAATGCCTGTGGAATGAGTGATCATCATTGTCACAGGGAATGGAGAGGTTGAGAGGAACCTCTTTAAAATACTATCCAGGGACCTACCCTTTTCTCAAATTGGAAAAAATATTTAAAGAACACAACTGCCAACCGCTGATAAGGCTCCCAACTGCTGGGCTCCAAACTCACTTTGGATCCTGTTCAGAACTGACAGAACACCACCAGCTGGGGCAGGGGTAACCGCAAGGATCGTGAGGTTTCTTGGGTGTCAAACAGTGTTGTGTGGACTTTGAACCCAAACAAATCCATTTTGATGAGTTGAGTGTGAATAAATCAGAGTCACATGAATTAAAATCCTCCACAACATGAAATGATTTTGAAATAAAGAAGAATTTGGCTGGAATATCCCCCACGTCCCCCAAACAAATTGTGTTTTAAACTACTTTAAGGCATGTTCCGAGCTTACCAGAGCCTGTGGTCTGCTTGACAGCAGGTGCTTTTCCGTGAGTAGTTGGGATTGGTTTTTTGGCAACTTGGAATAATACATAGTACAGCTCCTTTTCATCTGAATAAACTTTGCTATCTGACACCCCAGGGCAGGGACAATTAGGCAAACAGTTTAGACTACCAAAGCCTTAGGTGAAAAACACTTTGCAACTAGACAAACCAAACCATTGAACCAGGAAGGCAAAACTCTGTGCTTGGCAAGATAAAATTTTAAAGTTTGTTTCTACCACTGATCTGGCTGGGAAAATATTACTTCTTGATGAGAATCCTGAAATCAGTAGAGTGGCCATTAGCACTGATAGTCACCTGCCCACACTCACATTATTCTAGACACAAAAAATAATTGCTTGCAATAAAGTAATCCAAAAGTTCCATGCTCCTGCCTGTGTCTCCTCTACTTTTCTGCCACCTGCATGGAAAAATAAAGAACAGCTGGAGAATCTTCATCTCGTACCACTCCTCTCTCGTGCTGCCCAGGACATGCTTGCCTTTTTGCATTTCCTTGAATCCAGGAAGCTCTTTCTTCGCTTGGATTTTAGCAACCATTGTTCCCTCCACCACCAAGTTCTTCCCTCCAACTTTACACAAAATCCTGAGACTATTTCTGCTCTCAACCCAAATGTCACCTCCCCAAGGAGCACTTCCCTCCACTCTTCCCCCATCCACCCAAATGTTTTCCATCCTATCATTCACCAATATTTGTAACGAGATATGTCATTTCTATTCGTCAAACATCTCATTCTCTCATTTATCTGTAATTTCCTTGGGGAGGGGGCTTGGGTGTTTTACTCTACCCCACCCACATATCTTCCATCTAGAAACCAGACTCTGCCAGTCAGAGGGGCTGAAATTCAGAGCCTTAGAGGAAAACACAGGCTCAGCCAGTGCTAACAGAACAAGAGCCATCTATCACTTCCCCATCTGTGACAGCTTAGATGGATTCATAATCCTGTTTGGCCTGAAAATAACTGGTAGACCCATCCGGCCTATGCTTTCCCTTGGCTTATGAACTCCTGCAATGGCACGGACTGGAGTTTGCCCACCTCATCCTTCAAGCCCTGCTCAAACCCCATCTCCTTTATCATGCCTTTCCTGTTCTTCCCAGGATGAAGTGTTTGCTCCCATCTTGTATTTCCCAGAGTAAATCCTGTCTATTCCCTGCCATTGGCAACAAAGCCTTCATGGGCCTGTAACAACCCTTTCAATCTTGCCTTGAGCTCTTTTTGTTTAACTTTCAATATGCATTCATCCTTTTACCTTATAACATCCACTCATTCTCTGGCCAATATGTAAAGTATAGACCATATAAAAGAATAACAATCTTGCCTTGCTAGAGCTAATCTAGCAAGCAGTCAGTGATCTGATCTAAAACATATCCGATTCCATCTCTTTTCTACTCAAACCCTCCAATGGCTCTCAGCTGACTTGAAATAAAAATTCAGGGTCCTAACCACGATATTCAAGCCTCTACAGGAATTGCTTCATGCCAATCTCTTGACATCGGCTCCTACCATTCTCACATTTCTACACCCCACTCCAGGAATCTCTGCTGTTTCTCCAGCATACAAAGTATGTGCTACCTCAGACCTTTGCACTTGCTTTTATGATAGACTCCTACTCAGCCACATGCCCTTTGTTAACTAGGCAGGAATATTTCACACCTCTGCCTATAATCTTCATCCTAACCTTCCCTATTTTGTGGGATCATGGCTTTCTCTGCCTCAGACATCTGCCTGGCTCATTCACTTAATTCATTTAGGTCTTTGCTCAAATTTCACCTTCTTAGAGAGACCATCCTTGGCCTTCATCACACTTGTCATACTTTATTTTTTACCCTGTTCTTCTTTTCTCTCTAGCTCCTATGACTACCAATTTCATATAGACTTATTTATTTCCTTACTGTCTCCCCCACCTTAGAATATTCATGCTTGCTTACAGCAAGCACCATGTCTGTTTTGATCACCACCATATCACTGGCAATAAAAACAGGGCTTGACACTTAGTGGGTGCCAACTTTATATATATGTGGAATGAATTTAAAGAGTTCTTTCAAAGGATTATTATTGAGCACCTCTGTATTAGTGCTGGGTATTCAGAGATCAATAAAACACTACTTGAGGCTTTGCAAAGCTTGGGGCTGGGAAAAGAAAAACAGATATGGAAATAATTAAGTGCCTACCAATGATTCAAGTATGATAGAAGATGTATATGAGGCACTCTGGAGCCCTGTGGGTTAATTCTACCTTTTCTAGAGAGTTCCTAGAGGAAGGGATACTCATAGGGTTTCAAAGGAGGAGGTGGAGTCACATCCCACCAGGCAATTGAGTATGATTCTATCATATAGCTGTATAGTAGGCAGAGCCTATGTCATGAGGGTGCTTGTAGGCTATCAGAAGGGTTTGGATATTGTCCTGAGCACAGTGGATTCTTGGGGTTTTAAATAGGGAGGTGCTTCTGAGTTAGTTTCTGCGTTTGTTCAGACTGTGATAGCAAAATGCCATAGAGTAGGTGGCTTAAACAACAGACATTTATTTCTCACAGTTCTGGAGGCTGGAATTCTGAGATGAGGGTGCCAGCCAGATCAGGTTCTTGGTAGAGCCCTCAACCTGGTTCACAGATAGCCATCTTCTTATTGTATCCTGATGTGGTAGAGGGCAGACAGAGAGGGCCAAGCTCTCTGGTGTCTCTTTTAATAAAGCTGCCAATCCCATTCGTGAGAGGTCCTTCTTCATGATATAATCAACTGTCAAAGGCCCCACCTTCTATGACTATCAGATTTGGGATTGGGATTTCAACACATGAATTTGTGAGGGACACAAACATTCAATCTATAGCAGTTCTCTTAAGTAATTCAAGAATGAGAGTGTCCTATATGAAACTGCAAATCCAGAGTGCCTCGAACATAGGTGATTTTTTAGTGGTCTGTGTTGACTGGGATGCCTATATCTTCTTCTGATAGCAGCATCCCAATTTTCCTTTGAATAACATTTGTAGTTAAACTGCTGGTTTTCCTCCAGTATCTGTTATCTTCTTCCATGGTAACAGAGCTTGATCAGAGCCCATGGCTCCCTAGCTAAAGTGTCTTGCAGCTTTCCATGCAACCAGGAATGGTCATGTTGACTAGGTGTTGGCCAATGGGATGTGAGAACATCTTCCAGATGCTATTTTTGAAAGAAGAGGGCTCTCCCCCTTCACTGACTTCCTTCCTGCTGGCTCGTGTGCAGTGACGCCTGGAGCGACAGGCATCCTTGGACCGAGAGATAGAAGTTCCAAGTTGAGAAGAGCAGTGCACCTACCCCAAACAGCTCTGGGATAATAGAAATGAACTGCCATCTTGTTTAAGTTACATACTGTGACACCCTTTCTTATAGCAATTTACGCTGTTCTCTAATACAAGCTCCTCTCACAGTTGTTTGCAGTTTTGGTGGGACTGTCAGTCAAGACACCTTGTAGTATGTGGTTGACTAGTTGTTGTGTGACCCAAAATAAGCAAACGAGACCTCTCTTATAAGAAAAATATAATGAGTATCCTGAAACACGGAAAGCAGTGAAAGCAGATTCATCATCTCAAGCATATTTTAGGGATACTAGCTCTTGCTGCCTAGATATTGGAAGCTTCCAGAAGCTTACTGTTTGTTTTGCTGTTCAGCTTTTCTGTCAAACATCACTGGCATCACTTGTGTCCTTGAAACAGTTTTGGTTATCCTGAACTGCCAACTAATAGAATGCTTTATAGCTACTTACTCATTTGATGTGATCCAAATTGCTTCTGTAAAGTCTAAATGTTAATTGGTCAGTGTCTAGTCTGGAAGACAGAGCCAGCCAACCAGGTGGCTCAAGAGAAAGGATTTAACATAGGTCACTAGTTACAAAAGTGTTGAAAGAGCTGAAAAGACAAATAGGACATGGGAAACACCTCAGAGATTTGCAAGAGCTGAAATCTGCTACAACCCTGAGACAGGAGGGATTGAGGGAGGAGGTGGTATTACTAGAGCTCAGAAATAGGCATTACCCAGTGGGAGCTGGGGCCATGGAGGAATACAGAAGCAGCTGGAACCATGTAGGGTATACAGCCACTGCTGGAGTCTCTATCATGCCAAAAGATGGCGTGTGAAGTAGGAGAGAATGACATCTTCCACCACCCCATCCTCTAATCTACCAGTCCTCCATGGCCGGCCTTCCATTGGCTGAACCCAACCAGAAGCAAAGGACACTGGGAGTTGTAATTTGTGGCAGTCAGTCATCCACTGGAAAGGAGCGAGCTAAGGAAGAGCAGGAAGTGGATTTGACAAAAACAGGCACAAAAGGGGTGAAAAGAGTCCCTCTCCATAATTTGTTTCCTTTACACTCTTGTTGGCTTTCAACATAGCGGCCCAATGTGGGGAAACTAGGGTGGGGAAGAAGAAAGGCACATTGCATCATTGTATTGCCTAGTGCAATCCTACCACCCACCAGCAAGTCTGTATGTAGCCTCTTTATGGACTTCAGTCTGGACCAATGGCCTGGACACCGGCCTCCTGAATCCATAAAGTCCACCGCGCCTGCTGGTAACCAGAGTCCTGTGTTTTGCTGGGTCCCAAATAACTGGAGGTGACTCAACTCCATCCTGAACTCTGGGCAGGGCCAGGGCAGCAGAAACCAAGCCCTTTTCCTGTCTAGGGTTTGAAGAGTTCTCTACCAGTTGCTTCTACCCTCAGAATTAAAAAATAATGTTTGTGCAGCCCAGCCCATTAGCGTGCTTCCCTGATGACACAGCCTTCTCCACCTCTTCGCTGCAGTCCTGCCTTTCCGAGTTCCAGCCAGAGCTCTTGTTAACATGCTCTCTGAAAGTCATTTTTGGACCAGAAATAAGGAAGTGGGGCCAAAGCTCACTTTGTGGAAAGATTTTATTTCCATCTGAGTCCACTTCAAGGAACAGCCAGGGATTAGTTTTGCTAGCTTTTTTTAATCTACCTCCCACCCCCCAAAAAATTGCCAGAACTTTCTGAAGCAGATTTATGGTATTGCTTGGCAATTATGTTTCAAGCTATGGAGACCAGAAGCCCCTTCTTTGGGGATGTCTCCAAATTGGCTGGCACTACTAAATATAGGCCAAATGAAAACCATTCATCAAGCTTGGCATGGGCAGTCTATTTCAAGCCAGGTTTTACAGAACTTGGTGCAATACTGGAGGGGTCCAGCTAATTTCCTATATGCTAGTTGAAGTTATGAACTCATCCAACTTTAGGTAGTAAGGAGAAGGAATAAAACAGACAAAGAAATTTAAAATTGAGGGATTATCCCCAGTCATGTTCCCAAAACCAGTGATTCCCAGACTTTAATGTTGCACCCAGTCACCCGGGCATTCTAATTTGGTTGGTCCAGGGTGGCTGCCAGGTGACGCTAATGCTTCTGGTTCAGGACCACACTTTGAATAGCTAGGACCTAGACAGTGGTGTACAAAGCAGGGTGAATAAAATGATCCTTTGAGGGTTGAGGGAAAATACCAGGACTCTATTTATTTTGTACCTCATCCCTTTCATTTCTTCTTTTATATAGTTCTAATGGAGTTTTTAAAGTTTTTTAAGTTCTGGGGTACATGTGCAGGATGTGCAGGTTTGCTACATAAGCCAATGTGCGCCATGGTGGTTTGCTGTCCCTATCAACTCATCCCCTACGTATTAAGACCAGCATGCATTAGCTATTTTTCCTGATGTTCTCCCCACCAGCCCTCCCTTGACAAGCCCCAGTGTGTGATGTTCCCTTCCCTGTGTCCATGTGTTCTCATTGTTCTGCTCCCACTTATAAGTGAGAACATACAGTGTTAGGTTTTCTGTTCCAGCATATAGTTATAATGTTTATAATATATAAACCTAATGGACATGAACATATATAGGTTTGTGTGCATATATATATATATATATATACACACACACACATATATTTGTGTGTGTGTGTGTGTGTGTGTGTGTGTGTAGAAGATAGATAGAGAGATAGGATCCATCCTCGATTTTGTTTTATTTTTGAGATGGGGTCTTGCTATATCATCCAGGCTAGTCTGGAGCTCCTGGACTCAAGAAACTATCCTGTCTCAGCTTCCCAAGTAGCTGGGACTATAGGCACACGTGCCACCACACATAGCTCTCAAGTTTTTTATTCAGGTGAAAGTGAAAAATGTTTAAAGTCTGTAGGCCTCTGACCAAGTTCACAAAGAAGGTACTTCCTCAGACACTTGGAGGAAATTTATATAACATAGAAATACCTGCTCCAAATTGCTTATTAGCTTTTTCTACAACTGAGAGTTACTTTTATATGAATAGGAACTTACCACTGAGCACCTATTATGTACCTAACACTGTGTGAGGGGTTTTACCTCTTTACCTTGTGACATAAATAGTGTAACACCCATTTTACAGAAAAAACTGAGGCACAGATCAGAAAAATATCTTGCCCAGGTTCCTTTTATATAGCCACCACTAGAGTGTCAGGCTCAAATTTGATTCAGAGAAACTACGAACAGAGGCAAAATGTTCCAGTCCCCAGGTCAGCCACTACTAAGAAGGGGTGACAAGAAGTCCTGAATTGTGGTGTCTGAATATTTTCCTGTTTACCTGTATTGGTCAAATTAAATAGCTGCTGTGACTATACTTTACACACCTCCAGCAGCTTTGCAGAGGCAAATTTACAAAACTCGAAAAGCAGCTGTGTGTTGAAGTTGGCAGACTTTCTTGTTGGTATCTCAAGCCCTGGGAGAGATTAAAGCAACCTGTCATCTGTGGTCAGGACTCTGGGTTCTCCTCTTTGTTTTCTTTTAGAAATAAGCTCCTCCTTTTGTCCTAGGAAATTACTAAGTGTCAGATACTAGCATCAGCATTTCATGTGCATCGTCTCCATTAACCCTCACAGAAATCACCAAAAGCTGCTATTACTGTCCCCATTGACTGGTCAGGAAACTGAAGCTTGAACAGAATAAAGGCATCCCAGGACCACACTAACATTAGTGCCAGAGCTGGCTCGAGGTGGATCTGGTTCCAAAGCTCAGTTCTGAAGCCATGTGCTCTCAGTCTTTCCCTCTTGAATCTTCATCCTTCCTTAGCCCCATACGGGAGTGCTGATGTTCACTGGTTCATTACTCTGACACTCATCTGGCTTGAGAGAAGAGAAATAACCTGTCACACCTCAACCCTGCTTACCTGGGACCCAGGCATGGAGGGACACAGGTGCCAGCCAAGGCCTCAGACACAGCAGTTCCAGTGAAACACACAGGTGACGTCTCCATCACTCTGCAGTTGACAAAGCAGGTGTTCTGGCCCCCTGGGCCTCGGTGAAGTTTTCTTTGGAATCAGTCAGGGTGTGAAGTTTGTGGAAACTGTCAGAGCCAGGGTGCCTAGAGCCAGAGGGGTTATTTTTAAGTTATAAGTCAAAAAGAGCCTTGAGCAGAAATGTTCCCACCTGCCACAGAATCAGGCACCCTCTGCCAAGGAGGACTGGAAGATGTGGGGGCCTCTCAGACATGGAGAGGTGCCCATGTGTATGCATGTGAGTGTGCATGTGCATGCGAGTGTGTGTGTATATGCGAGTGTGTGTGGGCAAGTGAGTGTGCATGTGTGTGTGAGAGTGTGAGACTGTGAGAGTGTGTGAGAATGTGTATGTATACATGCTTGAGTGTATATGTATGTGGTAGTGTGTGCATGTGTATGTTTGTATGACTGTGTATGTGTGAAACTGTGTGTGAGTATGGTAGATAACTGTGTATGTATGTGAACCTATATGCACGTGTGAGTGTGTGAACATGTGTGCACATGTGTGTGGACATGTTTGGGTGTGTGTATGTAAGAATGTGCATGTGTGAGTAGTTTTGAGTGTGTGCATGTGACAGTGTGTGAATGTGAACATATTTGAGTGTGTATAGATGTGTGTGTGAGTGTGTGTATATGAAAGTGCATGTGGGGCCAGGCACGGTGGCTCACGCCTATAATCCCAGCACTTTGGGAGGCTGAGGCAGGTGAATCACGAGGTCAGGAGTTCAAGACCAGCCTGGCCAACATGGTGAAATCTCATCTCTACTAAAAACACAAAAATTAGCTGGGCGTGGTGGCCCACGTCTGTAATCCCAGCTACTCAGGAGGCTGAGAAAGGAGAATTGCTTGAACCTGGGAGGTGGAGGTTGCAGTGAGCTGAGATAGCACCACTGCACTCCAGCCTAGGTGATAGAGCGAGACTCCATCTCAGAAAAAAAGAAAAGAAAAGAAATGCATGTGAGAAGAATGTGTAAGTGTGAGTATGTGAACACGTTTGTACATGCATGTTTGAGAGTATGTTTGTGTGTGTATGCATAGTTGAATGTGCATGTGTTGGGGGTTAGTATAAACAATTCAGGGCAAAAGAAATGCCAATCGCCTCTGTTATTGCTCTTCAATTCACCACCTGATGCCTGCCTCTGGGATTGTCCTAATGTATTCAGAGCTAACATGACAATTAGGGTCATGGTTATATTTATATTCAAATCAGAGACAAGACAGCATCTTGCCTAGTAATACCACATTGGAATTGGAGAACCCTGGGTTCCAATCCCAGCCCTACTGCTCTCTTAGCTCTGTGACTTTGGGTAAGTCACTTGGTCTGGGAAGCTTGCTTTCTTCATCTGCAGAATAGGTGTGAGACCCACCTCACTGTCTTCTTGTGGGAATTAAACAAGAAAATGTACATGAAATGCCCTATCTGGTGCTTGGTATACAGTCCATGGTGGTTTTTACAACAATAATGAATCTGGACAGTTTTTAGGAGTAGAAAAGTTTTTCAGGATAGTAGGAGAAAGAAGACTAGAGACTCAAGGAAGTCTATTGAATACAGAAGCTGGGGTAGAGAATGGAAAGAGGAGTCCCAGCCAGCATGAACCAGGGAACTATCAGTGGGGATTCTGATAACATTTGTTGGCAGGAAACAGGGGGCCCAGTCAAATGGAGTAACAGCAGGAATTTAAAGATGCCATTTATAAAAGTGTGGGCAGGACTAAAGAAATTAGCAAGGGATGGAGAGGCACATCAGAGACGCTGAGGAACTGCTAGTATCACTAGCCGTAAGGGAGCAAAGAAAGAGAATGTCATTGAAACTGAGAGAGAAAGAGAGAGGTCTCCTGACAAAAGCTGAGACTTTTGGTCAAGACACTGCCAACCCTAGGCAACCTGGCAGCGAGGGAATCAGGGAAGCAAAGTCCCCAACTTCACTGTCCCCTACCCCTCACATCACTTATGGTACCTCCCATTGTCTGAATCCAGTTGGGAGCCAGAGACAAGAAGTCAACTGATAGAATCTTTACAGGGCAGCCAGATGGGTGGAGAGAAATGGAAGATGGATGGGAAGGGGCAAATGGAAGAAGATTCCTGGCAGGTGAATCTAGTGTGTCTGTCAGGATTGCATTACTCTACTAGTCAGAGACCTAGGACTAGCAAGACAGGGACTTGTCTTACATAAAAAGGAAAAGTACAGTAGTAGGCAGGGCCACCATATTGCCTAACTCCAGGGACCTCTGTTTACAGCATAAACTGAATGGTGCTCCCTGAAGTCAAGAAACAAAGGCTTGCAAGCAACTCTATGACGTAGTCAGTGTCACAGGTTGCCTGTGTTTTTCTGCTCTGCCATCCTTAGAACTGGCTTTCATCCTCAAAGTTGCCTCATGATTGCAGGTGGCTGCTAGAGTTCCAGCCATCACATTAAAAAGAGTAAGGAAAGGGACAAGGGGCAAAAGCTCTCTGGAAGCTCCACCTAATAACTTCTGCTTATATCTGTCTATCTCACTTGCCATCCCTACTGCAATGATGCTGCAAACTTAATTTCTCTTTAACTTGACATCCTACTTCCCCTAAAAAACATATATGAGACTTTAATTGAAGAAGAAAGAGAATGATTATTGACTCTCCCTCAAATAAGTACTGAATTGGGAGTCAGATGGCTTAGGTTCTGGTCTCTACTTTTATCCTAGTTGACTGGATGATCTTGGGCAAGATACTAGTTATTCACTCATTGGCCTGTGATTAGCTAGTATGTCTCAGCCTCAGGCTGTGGGACTGAATTTAGTTCTTATCTACGCATCCATCACTTTGAAACCTAAGTTAAAGCTTCACCAACTATGCAATGCATGTACTTCTCATGGTTCAGGGCTGGGGTACAAAGAAACAAACCAATACTATATAAGCACATTTAAAGTTCCCACTCAAATGGGATATACAGTACATCTGTTCACATCTATTAGGCCAAGGAAGCCACAGGGCCAAGACTGAAGTCAGTGGGGGAAGGAAGTATATTCTTGATTCAGTAAACCACGACAAGAGTGGCGAAGTAAGAAAGAATTATAAACAAATAATACAATCTAAGACTACTCTCTTGAGATATTGAGAATTACCTCAATTAATTCTCATGATAATTGTTTATGATAGGAACTTTTACCCATTGACAGGTTTTTTTTTAAAAAGACGAAAACTGAAGCTGTAGGGGTTAAGCAACTTGTTGAAGGTGACAAAAGTGCCAGACCTGCAACTCAAACTGTCTGAATCCTGAACCCATCTCTTAACTTTCAGGCTAGCTGTAGCAATCTAGTCTGATTTTCATGTTCCTTAACTTCACATTTCCTGTAGTTCTTCTGCCACATTGGCACATATTTATTTTCTATGCAATGAAATGTTTTATGATGCTTCAGCCCAGCGGCTCACCTGCAAGCCCGCAGCATTTACCTAAATATGTCTATTATTAATATTATATGAGCCTTATGTCTAATTTATTACAAAATCCAAGGCTGTCATCTTGGGAGCTGTGTCTCCTATAAGTAATTGCACTCAGAGATGAAACAAATAAATACGAGTTTATGGGTATACTATATACCATTGGGAGTTCACCCATAAGTTCCCAGAGCTCACCATTCCCATGCATGCTGATGGCTTCTAGTGCAGGCATCCATAACTCTCCCTTTGAGGGCTTCTCCTGGAAGCTTGCTCCCGAGGTAGACCAGCAGTTCTGGGGAGCTGACACCCCAGGAACAGCCCTCAGACAATGACAGACTGGGGTTGGAAGATATGTACTGTATCTTTTTATCCCTTGGGGGTACAACTCCAAGGCATGTTCTGCATTGTGTCTCAGAGTTCCTCAGCAGGAGTGAGCTTCAGTTTCCTCTGACAGTAACCTACTCATTAACACATGCTGTATGAACTTCTTTCCTTTCAAATTTCTCAACCTCCTTACTGGTGCTTACTGGAATCAATTCCAAAAGCAAAACAAAATGAAACAAAACTTTATGAGCACTCAGATACTTGTCTTGGGATTTACTTCTGGGGAAAAACTACTGACAAGAGGTGACTTTTATCATTTTATTATTAGTGAAAAGTAGTTGGTATTATATACCTACGTGGTAACTACTTGCATTCCTTTCATTTGTTTATTTCCAACAAGGTTTAACTTTTTCAAGGAGGGATCCCACAGGCTCCAAGGAAGGCTTTGAATACTCTCAGAAGAAAAATGCACGTTTGCATAAAATGCACCTCCCCAGACTCTGTCAGCCCTAGATTGATTGATTCAATACAGAAAGAGAGAGAAAGCTGCAGGCAAGCATCAGCGGAGGCAAGAGATCGCAGAGCTCTAACTCTGGAGATAGCTCATAGACTACTGCTGAGCTAATAGCCTGTTCCATTTCTGGCTTAGCCAAGTTCAGGAACATCATCCTTCATAGCTCTAAAAACTAGACTAAGCAAAAGCCAGGCAAAAACTCATTGTCGGAAATTCTTCATTATGTGGCTGGGAGTGCACTCTTGGTTGTTTAGGTTGCTTATCTGCTGGCCCTGTGTTCACCTCTTCAGTTCTTCAAAGACTTCACCCTCCAAAGCGTCACTACGGACTTCAAAGGCTTCTCCACCCTTGGAAGTGACTCGTGGATGTGTAGGTGGCATGAGGAGGGAGCCTCGAGCAGGACTCCAGCCTCTTGCCTTTTGGCAAGGAAGTGAGGGCTGCTGTGGAGGCCAGAATTAATTCCTCCTGCTAGCCAGGAGGCCAACACATTGGGATGAGCCAAGCATGCACCCCACACCCCCACAAAGCCAGGCTTCCCTTTCCTTAGGGTAGATTTTTCCAGTCCACTTTCATTAGTCTGGCTCAACAATTTGATAGTGGGTGGAAAAAATGGGCTTTGAAAGCAGCCAGCCAAGCTTGAATTGGAATCCAGGGCTCCATGGAGAATGACTTCACTTTTCTAGGCCTTACTTTCCTCATCTACAAAAGAGAAAATCAGTATCTCCTTTGCCAAGTTGCTTTAAGAATCAAGGAGAAAACTAAAATCATGTGTCAGTGAGAACAGAGGACACAGTAGGTGCTTCATAATTACCAACTTCGATTACTGTCATCGTTATTACTACTACCTCCAAAGGCCCTTGGCTGGTTTCCCTTGCTAACCCTAATTCCATTTTCTGCTTTCCTCTCCTTTCCTTGCGCACTAGAGGACGTAATTCATCTTGCTCCCCTCCCAAATCCTGCCTCGTTTGAAATATTCTCCTGGGTTTTTTCAGAGCCATGCTACCACCTGGAATTATCTCAGTGGCCTCTCTCTGAGGCAATAAGATCTTTCTTTATGAAAAAGCCACAGCAAAAACCAGTTGAAGCATTTTAGATGTGGTCTGACCACCGCCCCATTCAGTTCACCCAGAACAATGTCCCCTCTATTGAGGCTGCATCATAAATATCTTACTTGCTTATCCTAGGCTAGGAAGTGGTCTCCGGGGCCAAGAGATTGCTTTCTTCTCATTTATTTATGGGAAAGACTTTTAAAATCCTACTCTTTGGTCTGTAAAGTCCATTACTGACACAGACAATGGCAAGGTTTGACTAAAGCAAGATACCTATCGCTCAGTGCCTCAGTTTCCTCATCTGGAAATGTGGCGTGACCTCCTGTTACTAATTATGATGTCTGATAAGACTATTACTAACATAAATAACAGTATTAAGAGAAACACCAGCTCTCAGTTGCTGAGGGTTTACAGTGTTGCAGACACTGTGCCAAGTGCTGTGTTTCATTCATACCTCCATGAATACAGGTCATCATCATTATCATCCTCATTTCTCAGACGAGAAAACTGAGTTTCAGACAGCTTACATACACATAGTCGAGACTATATGTTAATAAGAGTCAGAGCCAAGATTTGAATCTGGGTCAATGGGATCCCAAAGCCCAAAGCCCAACGACCCTCAACAATCTAGCACTTGGTAACCATGCTACCATAGTTAACATAGCAATTGAGAACCCGGTAAGAAAAACTCACAGAGTGTGACCAGCACCACTGGGTGGGACGGGGTTTATCCTTCCTTCTATTATTTTTATTATTAGACCAGAACACCCTAGTAACTACCAGCCCCCGCAGCCTAAACAGGCGGTAACCAGGGCTTGCTGCATGTTATTATGGTCAGCCTCACCCTAGAACTAATAATGCAGCATCTGCGCCCTTCCATGACCCTCTGTCCCTGGGAGCTATGAGCAAACTCATTCCCCTATAAAAACAGAGAAGCCAAATTGGTTCTAATGCAGCTTTCTTCATTATCTGGAGGCAAGGAAAAGCTTACGAAAGTTTTCTTGGGATCTGAGCCTGGTTTTGCTGTCCCTTTGTAGAAGACCCCGAGGGGAGTGCCTGTTGAGTTAATTCTCTTAGCCCCAGTGCAGAGTGATCACAGGCTGCCTCCTGGCCTTGAACTCAGAGTTGACATGCCCCTGTGGTCCTCTGAGAAGCTCGAGGCTGGCTTCTGGAAGAATGGACAGAACCTTGAATGCCCAGCAGGAAGGGCCCTAACTGCCCCCAACTAGAAGACTTTCCGCTCTTCAGAAGCTGCTGACGTGGGCAGACACATTCTCTTTGTTCTTGGGTTGGTCAACAAAATCTCTACATTTAGTCTTCTCAGCTTGAGGCTGAGAGTTTAGTTTCTTCCTCTCCTATGATGAAGACATGGCAGGTGGGCAGTCCCACATCCAGAAGCCTCCACTGGTTCTCCCCATGGGTGCCTTCATCTCGACCATCAAATCCTCACCCCTGTTGTCACCTCCTTCAAGAAGCCTTCCCTGACTACTCAACCTACAGCATCACATCTCCGTTTGTCTTCTTCACAGTATGAGAAATGACCTTGTTTGTTTAGATATTCGATGGTTTATTGGCAGTGCTGCCCGTTCTTCCTTCCCTGGAACGTAGGCCACAGGAAGGCAGAGTCCTTATCTGTCTTGTTCACTTCCATTTTTCTAAAATCGAGAACAATGCTTGCTCATAAACTAGATTTGTTAAATGAATGAATTCAACAAACAAATAACAGATTGAACGGAAAGTGGAAGATGAGTACTCATTTCTATTTGGTACTTAAGGAGAGGGAAGACTGATGAAAGCAAAGCAAAAGGGACAAGCCAGCAGTCCTGTGAGCTCCATGAACAGCCACCGCACTTCCTCATACGCCATCCCCAGCCCTTCTCTCTGTCCCTGCTAAGTGGTTGGTTTTCCACCAGACTGAGCTCCTGGTAACATGAGGCATTTTTCATCTAGTTTCTTATCCCTAAAACCAGCACAGAGCTGGGTGTGAGCAGAGCAGGGCATCAGACTTTCTGGATTCAAACTCCACTGACTCGTGTGATTTTTGACAAGTGACTTGTGCTCTCTAAAGCCCAGCTTCTTCATCAGTACATGGGGATGATAGAATTTCCCTCCTAGAATATATGCAAGAATTAAATGCAACAGTTGTGTATAGTCTCGGCCAAACTCAATAATTATAATAATAGTACAATCATCACCAAATATGTTAAGGTCTTAAGTGTATTATTATAGTACAAAGTGTTTTAATATGTGTACATACTATATGCATATTTAAAATGTATTATTCTCATGTCTTAAATATATTATTATAAAATGTTTTCCTGTTTAAAATGTATTATTAAATGTTTTAATGTTTTACATGTGGTATTTTTTAATGTTTGCTGAATAAAGACTTTTTTTTAATGAATAATTTTATTTCTCCCTCTTTCCCACCCCCTGCCCCTTTTCCTCTGCAAATTGAGGGCTTAGGCTCTAAAACTTGGACTATGACAGCTCCATTTCTATTTCTATCCTTGAGCCCACATTTCTTTCCATGCAGAAAGGTCTAAGGTGAGCATTCTTATGGAGAATAGCTCAAACAAGAGCTTTGAAATCTAACAGACTAGGGTGTGAAGCCTGATTCTTTTATCTATCCCTTTAAGTTTCTCTTTCATTATTTGAAAAAAGAGACTCAAAAAATCTACCTACGGCTGGGCACAGTGGTTCAAGCCTGTAACCCCAGCACTTTGGTAGGCCGAGGCGGGCGGATTATGAAGTCAAGAGATCGAGACCATTCTGGCCAACATGGTGAAACCCCATCTCTACTAAAAATATAAAAATTAGCTGGGCGTGGTGGCACGCAACTGTAGTCCCAGGTACTCGGGAGGCTGAGGCAGGAGAATTGCTTGAACTCGGGAGGCAGAGGTTGCAGTGAGCCGAGATCGCGCCACTGCACTCCAGCCTGGTGCCTGGCAACGAAGTGAGACTCTGTCTCAAAAAAAAAAAAAAAAAATCTACCTACTTCACAGGTTCATTTTGAGGGATAAAGGTGAGAGTGTATAATAGAGGGCTCAGTCCAGGTTGCATGTATTTATTGAGCACATACTCCATGCCAGCTCCACTACTAGACACTGGGGATAGCTCAGTACACAAGAACAGAGTTCCAGCTCTTACGGAGCCCCAGTGCAGCAAGCTGGTGTTTTTCCCTTTCTGAGCAGTGGACTCCATATTCCCTGGAAGGCCAAGATTCTCGAGTTCCTGTCTAATTATGTGGGATGTCTGCCTCCTCTAGCATTCTTTCTCCTCCATCCAACTCACCTTCCTCTCACTTTCTTTATCTAACTCACAGTGGCAACACTTAAAGAATATGCAGAGCTGAGTATGCAAGGCACATAAAACTAGAAAGATGTTCCCTTAGATGGTGAGCAACTGAGAGCAGGGTCAATGCTGCAGTGGGCACCATGCTGCACCACCCAGATCCCACCTTAGACAGAAGTGTTATTCCCTCACCTGCTGGGAATGTTGCCAGCTGATGGCTCTTAGCTGGTAGCCTCCCTGGAATTGCCCTTGGCTAAATTGCCCTTTCTCTCAAGGTTACATTCCCTACTTGGGGCAGCCGACATCCAATGACTGGTCCATGCTGGTCTCTTCTTCCAACTCAGGACAACTCAGAAGGGCAGTCCCAGTTCTAGCAGTGCCTGTGGGTCTAGCCAAGGTCTTATAACTGCACCATTGCTCAGTGTCCCCTGCTGTCTAATCTTGCTTCCTTCTCTCTTGTCTTGCACACTAATCTCTATCTCAGAGTCAGTCTCCCAGGAGAATTGAACCTGCAACACAGTCTATCCTCAGTGTCCAGCATTAGTCAGCATCAATCAATATTTATAGACTAAATGGCATATTGTTTAGGATTATTGTGATGGCAAGCAACAGAAACCCAATCCAAACACAGGGGATGAGTCACTCAAGTATCTGAAGAGCCAGAGCATGTCAATGTCATCAGGACCCTCTCTCCTCTGCTCAGCTCTGTTCTCCCCCCTATTAGCTTTATTGCCAGTCCAACCTTCTTCACATGGTGGCTCCTTAAACTTCAGGTTTGCATTTACCCAGCTTTCCTCCCTTTTACTGTTTATTGTTTTAATTGACAAATAAAAACTGTACAGGCCAGGCATGGTGGATCACGCCTGTAATCTGAGCACTTTAGGAGGTGGAGGTGGGAAGATTGCTTGAGCTCATGAGTTCGAGACCAGTCTGAGCAACATAGTGAGTTCTATCAAAAAAATTTAAAAATTAGCCAGGCATGGTGACATGTGCCTATGGTCCCAGCTACTCTGGAAGCTGCAGTGCGAGGATCGCTTCAGCCTGGGAGGTTGAGGCTGCAGGGAGCCATGATCATGTCACTGCACTCCAGCCTGGGCCACAGAGTCCCCAATAATAATAATAATAATAATAATAATAATAATAATTGTACATATTTATAATGTACAACATGATGTTTTGAAAGGTGTATACATTGTGGAATGACTAAATCAAGTTCATTAACATACACATTACCTCCCATACCTTTTTTGGCAGTGAAAAATCTTAAAATCTACTCTCTTAGCAATTTTCAAGAATGAAATACATTGTTATTAACTATACTCACCATGTTGTACAATAGATTTCTCCACTCAGCTTTAAGACCTTCAGAAAGAAAGAGGACTTCTCTTTCCTAACAGTACCCAAAAAACTACCAAGGCTGAATCGCATTGGCCTGGTCACATGACCATTCTTAAGCCAATCATTATAACTGAGGAATTGACTTTCCCGATTGGCCAGGCTTGAGATGCATGGGCATCCTGGGAGCTGGAGAGCTCCACCTAAACCACAATGATAGCAGAGAATCAGTGGTTCTCCTAAGGAAAAACTAAAAAATTCTGCTATAAAAGGGGAGAATAAATGTAGGGCAGTGAAAACTCCAAGGGAGTCGCTACAAAGAATTTATACAAAAAATTCACCTTACAACTTCAATCCTTCCTTTTTTACATTATTCACACTTTCCAGCACGTAGTATTTTGGGAGAACTTTCAGTCTTCCCTGAAGATACAAATGACACTATCAGCCAAGAAAATGTATAGGCATTCTATTCATCAACTGAACAATCAGGAATCTTAAAAACTACCTGCAAAATTCCTAGTATCTTTGCAAATCCAGCACTAATGTCATCAAGGTCTTTCTGAAAATATTCCAGAAATAACCCTCTGACACTTTCTTCAGGATTACTCTGTCCCCATTGTACCGACTCCATAAGGTGCCATTACCTATTTTAATGTCTCTTCCACTGACCTATGAAACTATACATAATTCAGCTTCTCAGAGAAATATTCTCCACACAATGGAAGCTAAAAATATACTTCTTCATGGCCTGTTCTCCAACTGGTCAATAGAAGTTTGGCCAGGATGTGTGAAAGCTGCTAAAGAAATCCTTACAAAGGTTTGTGGAGATTCTAGAACTTCTCTCTTTCACAGAGCTTGCCATGATCCCTGGGTGTATAGCCAATGGTAAAAATTGCTTATGTTTGTAAACACTTTCTTGTGCATACCTTTTATCTGTTCTTATTATCAGAAGCAGTCATTATTTTATGTCTCATTTGTTGAGTTCATGATGTGTACCAGCCCCTGAGGTAAGCACCTTGCCTATATTATCATATTTATTCCATATGGCCTTAAGAAGGAGGTATGACTTATTTTTTAGATGAATAAGCTAAGACTGTCTCAGAGAAGTCAAGTGATTTGCTCAAGGCTATGCAGCTAGTAGGGAGTGGAGCCAGAGCCCAAATCCAGGTGTCTGTGTGGCTCTAAGACCCTTGATGTTAAGCAATGAACTAGCAATATACTCATCTTTGTAAAGTCCTGGGAGGCAAGCCAAAAAAATCTGCTTATCCCCATTTAACAGATGGAAACCTGAAGTATAGATTATTAAAGGGAAATTTACAGAAAGTCACAAACATATTCTAAAGGGTATAAGGATCAGCTATGCTTCTGCAAGAGATGGTTGTTATTAATTCAGAAAAGGGAAGCGAGGTGCAGAGAGCAGCAAGCCTGAGGAGCACTTACTCTCCCAGAGATGTCTAGTTGCAGACATGCACGTGAATCAAGCACTTGGCACAAAGTAGACTCTGGATAGACGTGAGCTGAGGCCAAAGCCATGGACACCAGCAAGCACAGAGGACTCCTGACAGATGTGCTATTTCATGTGGGACCATTCATTCACATGATGGATGTGAGGCAGCAAGGCTGAGCCCAGGGTCCCATAGAAACCAGCATCCATGGGGAGGCGCTTCACATGCCACAGCCCCCTCCCCACTTAGACTTGGAGCCAACTCCCAGCACTGCCTGCGGGCTCCTCCCCTCCTTCTTCACCAATGAGCTCCACTGGGGAACTTTATCAAGTGTTTCCTGACCCTGCGGTACGTACCTAACCTTGCCTGTACTCTCCCTATTCCGCCACCCCCACCCCCGCCACAGCCTGTACCTTGGCTGCAATATCTCCTCTTCATAAATCACACGGCCATATTAACTGTCTCTCAATCAATCTCTTCCAGGTGTTGGCTCAGACAGTCTCTCAAGGAGAGTGTCTCTCCCCTTGAGGCTTAGGCGCTAAGAGCCTCCTCGTCTGGGAACAGTTAAAAGCCAGATAGCTTCTTTTCTTTCTCAGGATTTCTTGGTTCAAACGTGAGACCCCCAGCATCCACAGACTGCAGAGAGCTTCAAAAAAATTCAGGAGAGGGTCAAACAGGCTCTAAGGGGCATTTATCAACAGCCAAAGGCTTGGTAAATATTGCCAATGTTGGGTATTTCCACCAACACATATTCTGCAAAGGAAATCTAAACCTCAAAGCTGGGGCTTGAAGCTGAAAGTGTTGAGTCTTCCAAATTCAACTGTAAATAACAATTTTGCTTTAGAGAGTTGCCGTCTCACAGTGTCTGCTCCCTTTATTGGACACTTTGGTGAGTGTGGCAGAGATAATGCTATGTATTCATAAAATTCCATTTCAGTCTTTTATTTCCCACAATCTTTAGTTAGTTTGGGGACATTTGACTAGGTTCTGGCCAATGGTAAACAAGCATATCCTGCCAATTCCAGGTTTGGCCATGAGATTCCCTGGGCAATCATCCAAAATCTTCTTCCCTTTCCTCAATTACCTAGGAGGTTGTGCACTCAAAATGGAAGGAGCCTAGATTTCTGAATCACCGTCTGGAGAACTGCCAAAGATGGCTGCCCAGTCCATGTGATGAAAGTGAGAATGTCAAGCCACTGAGTTTTAGGCGTTTATTACTGCAGCATTACCTAGCCTACCCTAATACAATTAGATTCAAAAAAGCCTCTCAGTTTGCAAGATATGACTGCAAACTACTTACATACCACCTTTCATAACCTATCTTCGCTTGTAAGTGCTGTAGCAGCTGTGATTAGTGGTATATCCACTGGCAAGGAACATCAACTATTGAGTTGATACTCAATTTGCTGTAAATCAGGCTTTAAGTTTGACACACTAATTAGACTTTAAATTCTATCAAGGAATCATAAAACAGTCATTAAATATTTGGGGTCTAGAATGAAGCCGACTTGGGTTTGAATATAGCTTAATCATACACACTAATGTGTGAACTTGGGCAAGGTTTAACTTTCAGCTTCCTGATCTGTAGAGAATAGTATTTGTAGTAGATACTGTTGGCTGCATTCTATCACAGTTGCTCTTTTCCTAGATCCCTTCTTTAGAATTGAAGGATTGATTCTCCACAAGAAAGACTGTCAGCTGACAGCCTTCAGATGTCAGAAATAGCCTCATCAGCAGAAAGCTACCTCTTCCAAGGTCACAATCCTTTCCTGGGATGGCCCATGTCCAATGACAGATTGATGGGAAGTATAAAAGCCTGATCTCCTTTCTTCCTGTTCCCAGCTTGGGACAGCTCAAAAAGGTCATCCCAGATTCAGAGCTTGTGGTGCAGAGTCCCTAAGGTGGCCCCAATTATCTCTGCTTCTTGATTCTCACATCTTTGTATCATCTCCTCTTCATGAGCATGAACAGCATCTGCGACTTGCTTCACTGTGACAGAACACAGTGAAGGTGAGGATATCACTGTGATTATGTCACATAAGACTGTAAGGTCCGACTTGCCAGAAGGCTCTTTCCTCTGTTGACTTTGATGAAGCAAGTGACCACGTTGGGAAGACCCATTTGGCAAAAAACCTAAATGTCACCTCCTGCCAACAGCCACCAAGAAACTGAGGCCCACAGGCATACAATCTAGAAGAAACAGAATTATTCCAACAACCACAGGAGCTTGGAATAAGATCCCTCCCCAGCCAAGCCTCCAGTTCTGTCTGACATCCTGATTGCAGCCTTGTGAGAGACCCTGAATCAAAGGACAAGGAAAGTTACACCTGGACCCCTGACTCACCAGAACAGTGAGATACTAAATGTGTGCTAACTTTGGAATTTGTTACATAGAAATAGACAACGAATATAGAGCTCTCTGTGGGGTTGTCTAAAGCCTTCATTGAGACTACATTACCTGGGAAGCTGAGGCAGGCAGGTCACTTGAAGTCGGAAGTTCAAGACCAGCCTGGCCAACATGGTGAAACCCCGTCTCTACTAAAAATACAAAAATTAGCTGGGCATGGTGGTGTGTTCCTGTAGTCCCAGCTACATGGGAGGCTGAAGGAGAAGAATCGCTTGAACCCAGGAGGTGAAGTTTGCAGTGAGCTGAGATTGTCCCACTGCATTGCAGCCTGGGTAACAGAGCAAGACTCTGTCTCAAAAACAAACAAACAAACAAACAAAAACCGAATCATAGCCCCACTCCTTCCTCTGTTTACTCTTGCTTCCTTTCCTTATCTTTTATAATTGTTGATCCCAAGAGAACCCCTGTCTTAGCCCACTTTCTGCTGCTATAACAGAATACCACAGACTGGGTAATTTAAAAACAATAGAAATTTATTTGGCTCAATTGGCTCACAGTTCTAGAGGCTGGGAATTCTAAGAGCATGGCACTAGTGGCTGGTGAGAATGTGAGACAGAGATGTGAGACAGGAGGGAAATGGGAACACACTTATCCTTTTATCAAGAGCCCACTCCCGTGATAATGGTATTAATTTATCCACAAGGGCAAAGTCTTCATGACCTAATCACCTCTTAAAATCCTCACCTCTTAATACTATTACAATGGAAATTACATTTCAGCATGAGTTTTGCCCAGGACATTCAAACCATAGCAATCCTGTAATAATAAATCTCTTGCACTCTAAACTCTTAGGGTCTACCTCTCAGAGAACCCATCCTGTGACACCTATTTAATATCTACTTGTTCCCTTTCTGTTTTGCTGATAAAACTCTGATTTTTATATTTGATTCTCCTTGAAATGACCCTATGCTTCCAGGGAGTGAGGTCCCTGCCCATGGATCAGGGGGTGGACAGATGAACGAATGAATGAATAGATGGTTGAGTGGAGGGAGAGAGTGAGAAATAAACTGATAGATGGATGGATGGATGGATGATGGATAGATGGATGGCTGGATGGGTAGATAGATGAATTAATGGATGGAAACACTTTCTTTTCCTTTCTTTTCTTTTTTTTTAAATTGTACTTTAGGCTTTGGGGTGCATGTGCAGAGCATGCAGGATTGTTGCATAGGTATGCACATGGCAGTGTGGTTTGCTGCCTCCATCCCCCCATCACCTACATCTGGCATTTCTCCCCATGTTATCCCTCCCGGACTTCCCCACCCACCCCCACTGTGCCTCCATTGGCCCCCTCCCAACAGACCCCAGTGTGTGATGCTCCCCTCCCTGTGTCCATGTGTTCTCATTGTTTAACACCTGCCTATGAGTGAGAACATGCAGTGTTTGATTTTCTGTTCTTGTGTCAGTTTGCTGAGAATTATGGTTTCCAGATTCATCCATGTCCCTACAAAGGACACAAACTCATCATTTTTTATGACTGCATAGTATTCCATGGTGTATATGTGCCACATTTTCCTTGTCCAGTCTATCGTTGTTGGGCATTTGGGTTGGTTCCAGGTCTTTGCTATTGTAAACAGTGCTGCAGTGAACATATGTGTGCGTGTGTCTTTATAATAGAATGATTTATAATTCTTTGGATATATACCCAGTAATGGGATTGCTGGGTCAAATGGAATTTCTATTTCTAGGTCCTTGAGGAAGTGCCACACTGTCTTTCACAATGATTGAACTAGTTTACACTCCCACCAACAGTGTAAAAGTGTTCCTATTTCTCCACATCCTCTCCAGCATCTGTTGTCTC
>CAUYQU010058351.1:0-16870 GCA_963574635.1 Cheracebus regulus
GGCAACCTGCCCAAGGATGCATGTTATATAAAACACAGCAAGATTGCTGCCACCCTGCCAAGCACTTCCAGTCCCTACCCAGGCCCTACTGTAATACTGGTGGTCCCGATTAGTTTTATTGAAATAAATCTTTAAAGAAAAAGATAAAGCATTTAAAAAGACAAGTCAAAATGCTTCAGAAACCACATATCCAACACAGACTTTATCCTCAAATGAGTTATGTTTGCCTCACACTAATAAACTTTTATCTCACTCAAAATAGAGCAAAAATCTTCTATACATTAAGTATCTTCCCTGCCCAATAATTCAAAGAAAAAAAATCCAAAATGATTAGTAAAGAAAAGTATAAGAATTAACAACTCTTTAAGTTTGTTTTAAATATTTTTAAGGTTAAAAAGGGTTTAAAGTTTGTAATTCCTAGTAGGAAGACATTATCTGAATGAATACCCTCATGGCAAGCCACTGTAAAATGCTTCAGCTGCATTTGGGGAGAGGAGTAGGGATTATCTTCAAAGCACCCAGCTCTCTTGATGAGAAGGTCAGAGGTACACTGGTGTATATTACTGCGACATCCATAAGGTAATCTAGGTTGCTTTTCCTTCAGCAAAGTCTTTATTTATCAGAAGGGCATTACGCTTGACCTCCAAATTTGGCTGACAGTTTGCTGATAAGATTCATAACCTTTGGGTTGCTCTGGTATCTTGACATATTTGCTGGGTTCTGAACCATATCCTGGAAGGCCATCGTAACTTCTGGATTCTGCATGGCTGCAAAAACCTCTGGATCACTAAGAATTTCATTGAGTCCAGGCATTCAGGCCATTCCAGGCACATCCCCTCCCATTCCAGGCATTCCCCGGGAAAGCCACCTGGAAAAGAGCCATACTGTGCTCCTTCCTGTCACCTGGCTTCTTCCTCTCTCTGGGCTCTCTCATCCTCTTTCTATCCTTTGTTTGATCTCTCGCTCTTCATGTTTTCGCTCATACTTTCTCCAATGTTCTGCAATTTTCCGTGCCCTAGGTTGAACTTCTTTCAGCATTGCACTCATCTTCATCATAATCCAATTTACAGGAAAGGGCAAGATCATGGGCTGCTTCTTCCCAGAGGCCTAGAAGTCTGTGCTTTCCCTCGCCACTTGTAAGACTGAGCTGAACCAGGACTTATTTCAATGGCTCTGTCACGGTGTCGGATGGCAGCATTTGGCTTCTGTAATTTGACGAAGACACTGGCTCTCTTGGCATACAAAATGGCCAGGCGAAGATTCAGCTTGATGGCATCTGTGAATATAAGTCAGTGGCTTTCTGCAATTCACCATCATTTAGGGCTTCAATAGCAGCCACTTTTTTATCCATTGCCTGATCCAACATCTCCTCTGCTATCTCTGCATTCTCATCTCCCATTTCTTGAAGGGCGTCAGTGTCTGGTTCAATCACACCTTCATTATCAATTTCTAGATCACTTTCCTCACTTGATGGTTCGTCTGCCTTTAAGTCTCCCTCTACTCTCTTACTATCAGGTTTTTCTTCCTTGGTATTTTCTTCTGATTTAGCCTTCTGAGTAGCAGGTGTTAGTTTACCCCCCATACTCTCCACCCACTCCCTCAGGAAGCGCATTTCCTTGGTGTGCAGAACGCTTGGATCCTGCTTACACATCTTCACAAAGGCCCAAAGCTTGTTCACTTTGCAGGGGTCCATGGTCGGGAGGTGGTGGGTGAAGGTGAGGGTCTGCGACCGGTTTCAGGCCCAGGTGATAGCTTCGCATGACTGTGCAGAAGGAGGCAAAAAACCTTTTTTTTTTTTTATTTTAAGAGAAATGAGTAAGTAAAGACTGAGCTATACTCACAACGTCCAGAGCTGTACTCAGTCCCCAAGCACCAGAAGAGACACCGGCTCCTGAGCTCCTCCAGGGCCCCTGTTGCCAGCACTTTCCCCGAGAAGAATGGTGTTGGTTCTCCTGGCAAGCAACAAATGGCTTGCCATAAGAATACAGGGTTTTATTTTGTTGTTATTGTTGTTTTGTTTTCTGTGTGTTTTTTTTAAGATAGTCTCACTCTGTTGCCCAGGCTAGAGTGCAGTGGCACAATCTTGACTCACTGCAACCTCTACCTCCCAGGTTCCAGCGATTCTGCTGCCTCAGCCTCCTGAGTAAGTGAAATTACAGATGCATGCCACCAAGCCCAGCTAATTTTTGTATTTTTAGTAGAGATGGGGTTTCACCATGTTGGCCAGGCTGGTCTTGAACTCCTGACCTCTCGTGATCCACCCGCCTCAGCCTCCTGAAGTGCTGGGATTACAGGCATGAGCCACCGCCAGAGAATGCAGGTTTTGATCAACAGGAGTTTTACTCGGCACAAGTGAGGAGGACACTGGGTGTGTTCTCCAAAGCAGTGTCTCCCCAAGGAAAGTGACAGGAGGGTTTTCCAGGGTGATGGAAACGGGAGAGGGTGCATCATCGCTGGTAGAGGAGGGGTCTCAATTGTCCAGATGCAGTGAGGCCTCGTGCCATCCCATAGGTCACACGTGATGGTCATGAAGCCAGTGCTCCTCCTGGGGTGCACTCTAGCACAGTCCTGAGGAATGTTCACTCTGGTTCATCTATGAGTTGGGGTCTGTCAGGGGCTGGTTCCAAACAATAAGGGGCCCACATTCCACATAGGGTTTAGAGGAAAACAGGCTGCAGGGCAGGAGGCTGGAAAACAGGCTGACTGCTCAAGTTGACTAAACCTCTATAATCCCTGGAGACCCTCCCTGTCTGCTTACAACACCTCCCCACCCCCCGACACTGCCACAGCAATGAAGGGCCCAGCGAGTCACCCCCAGATCCTTGTTTCTGCCCCAGCAGAGCATCCTTCACCCCTCTCTTTACCTCCCTCCCCCATCCAATCATCAAGTATGTCCAAAACCCACTCCTCCCCCAGATCTGATTCTCCATCTCCTCTCACCAGGATCACAGTATCAGCCTCCAAACAGATGCCCCCTCCTCTACCCCCTCCTGCACCTCCCCCTACAGTCTCTCAACACAGCAGCCATGCTGATTACTTTAAAATGAACGTCAGACACTCTCCCTGTGCTTAAAACTCTTTATGGGTGGGATCTCACTCGGAGTAAGAGTTGTAGCCTCACAGGGACCCACAAGACCCCTTTCTCTCTAACTGCATCTCCTCCCACTTCCCTGCAGTCCCCATTCAGCCCCTCCAGCCCCTGAGGTCCCTGGAGCAGGCCAAGTACCCTCCAGGCATAGGGCCTTGGCACTGCCCATCCCTCCATTGCTCTACCCCCAGATACCTGCTTGTCTGATGCCCTCATCTCTAGCAAGTGTTTGCTCATTTCTCAGTTCCCTTCCCTCTCCTTCCCTCCCCTCCTCTTCCCTCTTTTCTCTCTCCTCTTTTCCTTCCCCTCTCCTTCCCCCTCCCATCCCCCTCCCTCCCTGCCCCCATCCCTACCTCTCTCTCTTCCTTCCTTCTTTCCTTCCCTCTCTCCTTCCTTCCTTTCTTCTTTCTTGCTTCCCTTCTTTCTCTTTCTTCTTTCTCTTTTCTTTCTTTCAATGGAGTGTTGCTCTTGTTGCCCTGGCTGCAGTGCAATGGCATGATCTTGGCTCATTGCAACCTCCCACTCCAGGTTCAACCAATTCTCCTTCCTCAGTCTCTCGAGTAACTGAGATTATGGACACCCGCTACCATGCCCGGCTAATTTTTGTATTTTCAGCAGAGATGGGGTTTCACCATGTTGTCGTCCAGGCTAGTCTCAAACTCCTGACCTCAGGCAATCTGCCCACCTCACTCTCCCAAATGTGCTGAGATTACAGGCGTGAGCTACTGCACCCAGCACTTTTTTTTTGATTCTCACCCTTTTTTGGGGGTCTCACTCTGTCGTTCAGGCTGGAGTGCAGTGGTGCAATCACTGCTCACTGCAGTCTAGGCTCAAGTGATCCTCCCATCTCAGCCTCCAGAGTACCTGGGACTATAGGTGCATGCCACCACACCCAGCTAATTTAAAAATTAGCTGGACATAGTGACGTGAGCCTATAGTTTCAGCTACTCTGGGGGCTGAGGCAGGAGGATAGATTGAGCCCAGACAAAACCCATCTCCACCAAAAATAGAAAAATTAGCCGAGCATGATGGTACACACCTGTGGTCCCAGCTACTCTGGAGGCTGATATGGGAGGATCACTTCAGCCCAGGAGGCAGAGATTGCAGTAAGCCAAGATCATGCCACTGCACTCCAGCCTGGGTGACAGAGTGAGACTCTATCTCAAAAAAAAAAAAAAAAAAAAAAAGGCCGGGCGGGGTGGCTTATACCTGTAAACCGAGCACTTTGGGAGCCCGAGGCAGGAGGATCACTTGAGGTCAGGAGCTCGACACCAGCCTGGCCAACATGGTGAATTCCCGTCTCCCAACAAGTTTCATGTCAGTCTGATTTTTTGCCTCCTTTTAGCTGCCACATAAAAGGTGCCACATAAAAAATACAAAAATTAGCCAGGCATGGTGGTGGACGCCTGTAATCCCAGCTACTCAGGAGACTGAGAATCACTTGAACCCAAGAGGCAAAGGGTGCAGTGAATCGAGATCACACCACTGCACTCCAGACTAGGCGACAGAGCAAGACTCTGTCTCAGGAAAAAGAAAAAAGAAAAAGAAATCTCTGGTTCAGCTAGAATGATGGAGTTAAATGCACAAAATATCAGGCATCAATTTAATTGGAGAAGAATTGAAACTTGTCAAAAACAGAGATGATAAATATATTTCCAAAAGGCCACAGCTTGTCTTTTGATTCCCTGCTTGCATTTTGGGGAACGCCATACTCCACATCCCATGGGCAAGGTCATAAGAAGCCATGAGGGAACAGGACAACCAGAAGCCTCCTTTCAGGCTGGTTGCATGAGGAGCTCTTTCACCTTTTTCTTTCTTCTGGCAGAGGCCTTGGCAGCCACAGGCTCACAGCACCCTCTGCTGTTAAATTGCAAAGAATGGTGCCTGGGTTTTGAGACACATCGCTAAAGGATTCTGGTCTGGGGCAGGATGCAAATTACATGAGCAGAAGATATTCAAAATTGTTTTAATACCTCTAAATAAGTAAGTAAATAAAGAGCCAGGTGTGGTGGCACCCAATGACAGTCCTGGCTACTCCCCTTGAGTAGCCAGGACTTCCAGCTGAGGTGTGAGGATCGCTTGAGCCCAGGAGTTTGAGGTCAGCCTAGGCAACATAGCAGACCCCATCTCTAAAAAAAATATGGGGCTGGGTGTAGTGGCTCATGCCTGTAATCCCAGCACCTTGGGAGGCTGAGGTAAGAGGACTGCTCGAGGCCAGGAGTTTGAGACCAACCTGGGCAACAGAGAGAGACTTTGTCTCCACAAAAAAATCTTTTTAAATTAGCTGGACATAGTGATGTGAGCCTATAGTTTCAGCTACTCTGGGGGCTGAGGCAGGAGGATAGATTGAGCCAGGAGTTCAGGGTTACAGTGAGCTATGATTGTGTCACTGCACTCCATATATAGCCTGGGTAACAGACAAGACCTCATATTTTAAAAAAATTAATGTTCTTAATTGATTTTTAAAAACTTGTTTTCCTGCAGAACTTCAGGATGGGTTAATTTTGCTGGTGACAGATAGCAATGATAAAGCAAAGAAAAATTATGCAGCTAAACTTTTTCACCAAGGCAGACTTTCAGCCTTTTCCAAGAGGAGTGGCAATCCCCAATTCACCCACACAGAGGTTCCAAAAACAGGAAAAACACACTTTCCAGCAGTGTTAGTGAAACTCATGCAATACTGTCTCCATCGAAATCAGCCCTGAGTTAACAAAAACCAGGAGACAGACAGACTTAGAATTAAATGTAGGGGATTAGGGGTACAGCTTTCAGATCCCATAAAGAATACACCTCTAGCTTTTCAGTTCCAGCATTGTAATACACCAACCTGTCCTAACAGAGGTAAAATTAGAGGACCTGACATTACAGTGGAAGGTTTTCACTTCTATTTATAACTTGCTTATTTGGTTATTTTTCCTTACCAAAAGCATGAGACAGCCTCAATCTCCTTAAATGCCCCAAGTCCTAAAATGACTTATTTAACCCTGAGAGATCCAGTTTATAAACAGCTATCAGCCATGTATCATTTATGTGCTCTTTTTTTTTTTTTAAGTCAATCAATTTTTATTCAAGAAATTCCATTTGTGTTGTGATTTCTTCCACGGTCCATCAGGGTCACTTTAAATCCTCTAAAGAGCTAGGAGTCAAGGCCGGACGTGGTGGCTCACGCCTATAATCTCAGCACTTGGGGAGGCTGTGGCAGACAGATCACGAGGTCAGGAGTTCGAGACCAGCCAGGCCAACATGGTGAAACCCCGTCTCTACTAAAGACAGAAAAATTAACCGGGCATGGCAGCACGCGCCTGTAATCTCAGCTACTCAGGAGGCTGAGGCAGAAGAATCCCTTGAACCAGGGAGGTGGAGGTTGCGGTGAGCTGAGATCGCACCATTGCACTCCAGCCTGGGCAATAAGAGTGAAACTCCATCTCTAAATAAATAAATAAATTTTATTCAGAAGTCTTACTGAGGACTATAGATTGAGGCCTCCAGCCTAGGAACAGGCTCTGGCAGTGTATCAGACCACCGCTTATATACAGGGGTGGAGGTTCCGTATGTGCAAAATCCCATCAGACTTGCTGAGACTACATGAAAGCAGAATCACAGCAATGTTTGAGTGTCAGAGTACCTCTGGTCCTAGATCACAGAGGCATCATCACTAGCCCTGTCAGATGTCATCTTATGTGTAGGAAAAGGCAGGGATTAGGGTCATTCTTTTTTGTGAGACAGTGCTGGGATTACAGGCATGAGTCACCACCCTGGCCTAATGCACTGTTATTAAACACCTATAATCATCATGTGCTAATACAGTTCTCTTAAATTTATTTCTCCTATCTTGGCCAACCAAGGTGGCTCATGCCTGTAATCCCAGAACTCGCAGAGGCCAAGGCAGGAAGATCACTTGAACTCAAGAGTTCAAGACCAGCCTGAGCAACATGGCAAGACCCTGACTCCACAAAAAATAGGAAAAGAGTAGCCAGGTGTGGTGGTGTATGCCTGTAGTCCCAGTTACTCAGGAGCTAAAGTGGGAGGATTGCTTGAGCCCAGGAAAGCTGAGGCTGCAGTGAGCCAAGATTGTTCCACTCCAGCCCAGGAAACAGAGTAAGACCACAAGCAGACAAAAAACAACAACAAAAAAAGAAACTTTATTCCTCCTAACTAAAAATGTGTAGCCTTTGACCAAAAACTCCTCAATCCCTCTCCCTCCTCCCAACTCTTGGCTTTGAGGTTGGTGTTTTAAAATGAACAGGGATATTTAACTAATAGGCCTCTGCCACAGGTCACTTCTGCAGGGAGTTTATGGCTCAGCAAAAGAGAAAGCTGTCCCTGTGAGAGCCTCTTCTGCTCCAGATACAACCCCAGGTCAGTTAACTAAGTCCTGCTTGTTCCTTAGTTTGGAGCCTGGCACTCTGCCTGCAGTATTCTGCACAGAAGCTACAGACCTTTCCAGAGAAAGAAGGAAACTCTGCCATCACTCGTTCCCAAACATCCCTGCTTGCCCTCTGTTGAGAACACTTTAGTCATACTTTGGATCAAATTCTGGAAAGGAATGGGAGACACAGACACTTTCTGAAAAAGATTTTTTTTATTAGAGCAAACACTGTTTTCCCGCTGGTACCAGGTCGGGCCCTGGAGTTTATTTAAGTTCTCATTCAGGGAAAGACCTGGCATTCTAGCATAGCTTGGCCGACTCACTGGTTTCCACTCAGGACTCCAGGGCAGGGTGGAACACGGGACATGGGCACAATGCCTTCCTGAATTCAGTCTGTCTGCTTCGCTGGGTCTCTTCCACCTGACACCTTTCATCTTTCATACTAACATCTGTTCCAGTACCTAGATGCATCACCTTAGTGGAACCCACAGCAGCTATGTCTTCAGCAATCTATGGGTACGTGTGTAAAAAAATTTCCTTAGAAGCCAAGGAGTCCCCCTTACTATTTCTATGCCATAAAGTAGGTTATAGCAATATTCCAGAATATATAACCTGTGTGTACCTAAAACTCTATTATTCCAATCAATGAACTCATTTTATCTACTGGTGAACCTCATGAAAGAAAATCCACCCCTTCTGCTGAACACAAGCTGTTCTTCTCCCCATCTCCCTGGGGCACTGAATTAGGGCCTCAGTGACAGACAAGAATGACATCACCAGTTCAAAAACTGCTGCATTATTTTCCCTTTCTTTATACAACCAATTACTGTTTTCACATAATTTGCTCAAGTGTTTATATCTTTTCTTATAAGATTAGTTATTTCACAGGGTTCTTTCTTTCTTAGGACACCCAGCTCACGTCCTCATTTTCAGGTCAAGAAACTGAAGCTCAGAGAGTCTCAGCAGAGAGACCAAACATCCAGGCTACCCTAACACAGTCTGAGTTTATGACTGGTGTTCTGGCAGGAGGTTTGCCTGACTCTGGATAATAAAATTATATGGTCACTCTAGGTCTAAGTGACTAGAACCCACCTGAGTGGTGGCGAGCAAGCGTGGCCTCCCAGCTCACTGTTCTTTTTGTTGCAACCTGCTGTGTTCTGAATGTTTGTGTATCCCTAAAAATTCATATTTGAAATCCTAATCCCCTAAGTGATACTAGGAGGTGGGCCCTTTGGGAGGTGATTAGTTCATGAGTGAGATTAGTGCATTATAAAAGAGGCCCAAGAAAGACCCCTTACCCTTTTCCCCACGTGAGGAAAAGATGGCTGTCCATGAACCGGTATTTGAACCTTCACACCAGACACCAAATTTGCCAGCTCCTTGATCTTGGACTTCCCAGCTTCAAGAACTGTGAGAAATACATTGTTGTTTATAAGCTACCTAGGTTTTGTGATTTTATTATAGCAGTCAGATCAGACTAAGGCACACCCTAATGAAACAAAGACAGAGATTTCACACACAGAGAGAGACAAATTCACCTGAGTCTCTGTTCAAGGGAATCCTGCCTGAGTCCTTCTACAAAAGTGAGGAAGCTTCTGTGAAGCAAATATTTCCCTTTCTCCCACTAATGGGCCCATTTTATATAGCATGAATCTTATAATATGGTTTTATCTAAAACATAGCACTCTGAGAAAAGCAAGATGCAGAAGAATATACAGTGTGTTATCATTTATGTTTCAAAAGAGGGAAGATTTATATACATCTATTTTTTTAAATACTATCAGAAGGATATATAAGAAATTGATAAAAGGCTGCTGGCTCACACCTGTAATCCCAGCACTTTGGGAAGCCGAGGTAGACAAACTGCTAGAGCCCAGGAGTTCAAGACTGCTGTGGGTAACATGGCAAAGCACTGTCTCCACAAAAAATGCAAAAAATTAGCCTGGTGTGGTGGTACACACCTCTAGTCCCAGCTACTTGGAGGGCTAACATGGGAGGATCACCTGTGCCTGGGAGGTTGAGGCTGCAGTGAGCCATGATCATGCCACTGTACTCCAGCCTGGGCAACAGAGTGAGACTATGTCTCAAAAAATAAAAAATAAGTGATTGGTTCTAGACAGAGAAACTAGGTAAACTAAGCAGCAGGGTTGAAGGAAACTTTTTAAACATACTTTCTTTTTGAGATGGAGTCTCACTCTGTCACCCAGACTGGAGTCCAGTGACATGATCTTAGCTCACTGTAAACTTTGCCTACCGGGTTCAAGCGATTCTCCTGCCTTAGCCTCCCCAGTAGCTGGGATTAAAGGCACCCACCACCATGCCCGGCTAATTTTTTTGTATTTTTAGTAGAGACGGGGTTTCGCCATGTTGGCCAGGATGGTCTCGATCTCTTGACCTTGTGATCCACCCGCCTCAGCCTCCCAAAGTGCTGAGATTACAGGCGTGAGCCACCGCGCCCGGCCGAAACGCAGTATTTTTGTACGGAATGTAATGTTCCATTTTGTGTTGTTCCATGCTTTGAAATTTACCACATGGGAAAAAATTATTAGGTACTGATCATCATAAACATTTCTGTTACATTAGGATTAGTTCTGTTTAGAAATAACTCCAAGAACAGTTTTTATATTTCATTTTCACATTGAAAATCAGTCAGATTTGCTTCAACCTCGAATAGTGTGTTCACGTAAAATTAAATGAACACTGGCAGCAAGTTGCCCTGTTTTTTTCAAGTGGGAAAAGGGTTAAGGTCCAATTTGCACACCAGCTTTGTGTGGGAGGCCGGCAGGCAGATCATGAGGTCAGGATCTTGAGACCAACATAGTTTATCTTTTCCATCCTTTGACTGCTTCAGACTTGGGCATCTTTCTTTTTTTTTTTTTTTCTTTTTGAGACAGAGTTTCACTTTGCCACCCAGGCTGGAATACAGTGGCGCAATCTCAGCTCACTACAACCTCTGCCTTCCGGATTCAAGCAATTCTCCTGCCTCAGCCTCCCAAGTAGCTAGGATTACAGGTGTGCACCACCATGCCTGGCTAATTTTTTTATTCTTAGTAGAGACAAGGTTTCACCATGTTGGTCAGGCTAGTCTTGAACCCCTGACCTCAGGTGATCCACCCAACCCAGCCTCCTAAAGTATTGGGATTACAGGTGTGAGCCACCATACCCGGCCAGCATCTTTCTACCATATACTTTTGTGGCTTCCTGACCTATTCACAAAGTCATTGAAAAACAAGACTGGTAAAAGAAATAGGGGAGAAAAAAAAGAAGAAAACAAGGAAATTTGAATGAGGCTGACCCCTAGGTCAAGGCTCCAGACTAAACTACACTCTCCTTAGGCAACTAAAGAAACGTTTCAGCTGAGTTTATATAAATGAGTATATTTTGTCAACATAATGCCCATTCCTCATGTAGGCTATGCCCAGCAGAACTAAATTAGAAAATTACCTATTTACAAACAGAAAGTAACCACACAAGCACACTAGAGTATACTGTATGAATTAATCATATAAATATAAGCAGTATCACAACCATTCTGAGTCAAACGATTTTACTGAACGAAAGATTCCTGTGGAAACAGGAGGTGAACGCCCTAAGTCCTCACTCCTTAGTACTCTGCATGCTGATGTAGTCCTGGAGAAGCGCCTGTGCCTCGGGCCGCCGGCTCATCTTTGTGGCCTTGCCCTGAAAACGGCCTTTCTTCCCTGCTCCTTTGCCTTCCAGGACCTCAACCACCCTGGAGAACAGAGGTGTAGTCAGGGAGACTTTGAGGGAAAAGTCACCAAAAAACCCAAGGACAGCCCTGAGTCTTTTTCCAGGGACTGGAGGAGGGATAAGAAGACTAGATGACTTCTAGGAATCTTTCTTAAAAACACCTGGTCATAGGCAGGGCTTGGTGGCTCATGCCTGTAATCCCAGCACTTTGGGAGGCCAAGGCAGGCGGATCACCTTAGGTCAGGAGTTCAAGACCAGCCCGACCAATATGATGAAATCCTGTCTCTACTAAAAATTAGTCAGGCATGGTTACATGTACATGTAATCCCAGCTACTCTGGAGGCTGAGACAGGATAATCGCCTGAACCCTGGAGGCAGAGGTTGCAGGGAGCCAAGATAGCGCCTACTCTAGCTGGGGCAACAAGAGCGAACTCCATCTCAAAAAAAAAAAAAAACACTTGCCCATGTGCACAAAGATATATATACCACGATCACATAAAAGTGAATAACTGGAAACAACATCAGTGTCTATGAATTGGGCTAAATTATGTTAATCTCCAGGGAGCAGGGTGAGCACCTGTAATCCCAGCACTTTGGGAGGCCAAGATAGACTGATCACTTGAGGTCAGGAGTTCGAGACCAGCCTGGCCAACATGGTGAAACGCCATCTGTACTAAAAATACAAAAAATTGGCTGGGTGTGGTGGCATGCACTTGAGTGGCTAAGGCAGGAAAACTGCTCAAACCCAAAGGACCATCACATCTGCGATCGCATTTAATTCACATGCCCATGATGTGAATTAAATGAGATCGCAGATGTGATGGTTCTTTGAATCAGTAAAGGAATGTATTAGTGGGATACAGGCTCTACCACATGTGCAAGAGAGACCACATAGGATTACCTGGGCCCCAGGGTCTCCACAGCCACAGGTGGCCCTGACAGTAAGAAGAGTCCAGCACCTTTCTCATCGCCCACGGTTAAGAACAGGAGGGTCTCCTAGGAAGTAAAACAAGGAGGTAAACCCTGATAATTAAGGATGTAGAGTCAACCTCCCTAAACCCTGCACACTCTTCAATCTTAAGAACAGATATTTCCCCCCAACCACCAAGTGACACTCCTGATGAATGATGATACAGCCCCTCCACTCTGGCCCACTTGGGCCAAGAAACTTTTGAGAGCAACTACGGGAACTTGAGACACTAAGAAGGTGGCAGAAGACTGCTGGTCCTGGCTAAGCATGAAGTGCCTTTCACGGTTTCACTCTTGCAAACTTTTCCCCACCACACATTCGATGCCTGCCACTGCCTAAACCACCAGGTTTCCCTCTGCCTGGCTGCCTCTGCCCCTTGTCTGCCTGACGACTTCTAAGCAGTCTTTAAGACCCCCCACCGAAACTTCCCTATCCTTCAGGTAATACACTCCTCCACCTCTAGCATCACTCTATCTCTCTAAATTATAAATGTCGACACACATACTTGTCTCCCAGACTAGAACATGAGCTCTTTGAGAATCAGTTCTATCTATACAAAAGAATTATGAAAGAGAGATGTACTATGCTTTACCCACAGTAGGCATTCCAAAGAAGGGTTCTGGAGTAAATACAAAAGAGATAGTGGGACGTTGTGGCTCATGCTTGTAGTCCCAACTACTCAGGAGGCTAAAGCAGGTGGACTGCTTGAGCCCAGGAGTTCGAGACTGCAGTGAGCCATAATCACACCACTGTACTCCAGCCTGGGCAACAGAGCAAGCCTCTGTCTCTGAAAAACAAACAAACAAAAAAAGATAGACCTGGAAATCTCTAGGCTAGAGACTATCAGGAGTGGGAAGAGTAAGTAAAGCCAGAAGAAGAGGAAAATGGATGGGATGGCTTTCAAAGAGGTTTGCCCACTCCTGTATTTTCTTTTTTTGTTGTTTTGTTTTTTTGCGACAGAGTTTCGCTCTTGTTTCCCAGGCTGGAGTGCAATGGCGCAATCTTGGCTCACTGCAACCTCCACCTCCCAGGTTCAAGGCATTCTCCTGCCTCGGCCTCCAGAGTAGCTGGGATAAGAGGCATGTGCCACCACACCCACCTAATTTTGTATTTTTAGTAGAGACAAGGTTTCTCCACGTTGGTCAGGCTGGTCTCGAACTTCTGACTTCAGGTGATCTACCCACCTCGGCCTCCCCAAAGTGTTGGGATTACAGGTGCATGCCACCACGCCCGGCTAATTTTTTGTATTTTAGTAGAGATGGGGTTTCACCATGTTGCCCCAGGGTGGTCTCAAACTCCTGACTCAGGCAATTCACCCACCTTGGCCTCCCAAAGTGCTGGGATTATAGGCATAAGCCACCATGCCCAGCCTAATTTTTGTATTTTTAGTAGAGATGGGGTTTCGCCATGTTGGCCAGGCTGGTCTTGAACTCCTGACCTCAAGTGATCCACCTGCCTTGGCCTCCCAAAGTGCTGAGATTACAGGCGTGGGCCACTATACCCAGCCTACTCCTGTATTTCTAATATTGGATCCTCAGTACACATAAATCTGAATGGCTTTGAGGAGCTAGAGCTCTGATAAAAGGAGCTCAGAAGCTGATAAACATCACACCCCCAGAAAGAGCAATAGCATAGATCTAGCTCAACACCTGAAAGACAGCTTGGCGCACAGCTAGTGCTAAGAAAACAGTATTGAGTGAATTGCTATTCCCTACTCCTTATGTGTTCATGTGGAGGGACTTCAGCTAAAGCAGCGCCCCTCACATATGTCTCCCTAGGTCTCTACTCAGGCCGGGGTAGAGAATCTCATGCTCTTCTTACCTCTGACCCAATCTCATTGGCAATGATATTCATGAACTCTGAATCACCCTCCTTCCTACAACAAAGGACACAGACATGAGACCCAGGTTGGAGTGGTGGCTGTGAAACTGCAGGAAGCCCAGCCCCTCCTTCTGAGGCTGGCCTTGCTGCTGCCTATTTGTGCACATAGCCAAGAGAGAGTACTGGCTAAGAGGGCAGCTTGCTGGCTCTAAGCAATTTGTAATCAACCTCTGGGTTTGTTTCCATCTCCCTTAAATAGGATTCACCAGGATAAGCAGAAATCTGTTAGTGAGTAAAGGAGGTAAGGATTAGTGCTAAAGATACAGGCTGAGCACGGTGGCTCACACCTATAATCTCAGCACTTTGGGAAGCTGAGGCAGATGGATTGCTTGAGGTCAGGGGTTCGAGACCAACCTGGCCAACATAGCAAAACCCCCATCTCTACTAAAAATACAAAAGTTAGCCACATGTGGTGGCACATGCCTGTGATCCCAGCTAATCGAGAGGCTGAAACATGAGAACCGCTTAAACCCAGGAGGCAGAGGTTACATTGAGCTGAGATCATGACACTGCACTCCAGACACAGTAAGACTCCATCTCAAAAAAAGAAAAAAAAAAGAAACAGAGTTACAGTAAAGGAAGAAAGATACAGAGTTACAGTAAAGATGTTAAAAATCAAACCCAGGAGACCTGGTAGGTAACATATTTCTTAGGATCTACCCAACCTTGAGAATACCAGTGAGCTACCCACCTCCCACTGTACATTGCATATAGAGAAGACACTGAGCCCTATGCCCAACACAGCTCCCCTTCCTTGTCTCCAGCCCCTAATTTCTCACCTGTGTAATACAACCACACCTCCCCAGTCTGGGCTGTTCCTTAGGCTATGGGCAATGTGCACAGCCAGGTCTCTGAGCAGACTCAGGTTATTCTGAAATAGATATGATAACTCAGTAGGTAAGTGGAAAGGATAACAATAGAGTATCAGCTTCCCTCCACCTCATTATCCCCTCACTCCCACTTTGACAAACTACACATCTGCTTAGGCAGAAGACCAAATCTGGAGAGCCTATTCTAGCCAGAGCCCATGCCCTCTCCACCCTCCATGGAATAAATCACCTTCTGCAGGAGTTTGGTGGAGTTCTGGAGCTTTTTCACTGCTTCCACATGATCCTCTGCTCCACACCTGCAAGAAAAATATCAGTGGAGACCTGCCCAGCCTCCCAGTTGTTTCTCATGTTGGGGGCATAAATCAGTAAGTCCCTTCTTGCTAGGGTGCCTCCCTGCAGGAGATAATCTGAGGAAGCCTTTCAAGCAACTGGGAGAAAAGATACAAAGGAATTAGCCATTTTTTGTGGTTCTGATTTACTATCCAAAGCACTTTATCATTTATGATTGCATCTTATCTTCCAGAGGTAAGAGATTATGTCCCAAATCTCAGAAATTGGAGGCAGTTGAAGGGGATGGAAGAGGCATACTTCAGCAGAGCAGTCAGTGCTTTCTCAGTTCCATGACTTCTTCCCATCCACTTCAGCACCCGGTTCCCAGCCAGAAATATCAGGTTGGTTTTGTTCTTTTTCCCCTTCTCAGTGCCCAGCATCTTAATGACCTACATGAGGCAAGGAGGTAACACACACACACACACGTACATACATAAACCACAGTGGATCCTAGAACCTGAGGGCAGGAGAAACCTATCTCCTCCCCAGCTCTGAAACAGTGAAAGGGAGATTTCACTTAGGAGTCCTCGATTATCCCCTCTCTGCCACTCCCAGCCCCATGTGATTCCCTCTCCCCCATTCCCTTTTCTCAACCACTCCACAGCCCTTCCTCACTTACCTGAAGGTCACTGAGATTGCTCACATGGGTCCCACAGCACATGTTGGAATCAACGCCCTTGATGGTAACAACCCGAATGGGCCCAGCATGATCATCCGGCAAACCCCGGCCTCTCACCTGGACTCAACAAGAGGGGAGGGGCTGTCTGAATCTGATGAGGAGCCCTTGGAGAGCCATTCTGCAGAAGCCACCCCCCGGCTCTACCCTGACCTGCTCCACCTCAGGATCATCCAGGCTCAGTTCTTGGACATTCACAGGCAGCCGATCTCTGATTTTTTCATTGACGCTCTGCTCAATGGCAGCTACTTGCTCTGCAGTCACAGAGGGGCTGTCCAGCTCAATCACACTCCGAAATCTCCCTAACTCCCTATCAGAAGTAGAGTGGCCACAGATAACATCTTACTCAACAAGAGGCTGAAAGCTTTTCCTGTAAAAACTGGAACAAGCATACCCTCTCACCACTTTTTTTTTTTTTTTTTGAGTCAGGCTCGCTCTGTCACCAACGCTGCAGTTTGGTGGCAATCACAGCTCACCACAGCCTTGACCTCCCAGGCTCAAGAGATCCTCCCACCACAGCCTCCCTCCCAGTGCTGGGATGGGCCTGCCTCAGTTAGTCTTGTGCCTCCCACTCCCACTCACCATGATGTTGTCTTCAGCTTAAATAGATGGTCAGCAACCGCTGTGATGAGATGCTGCCCTAAGCAAAGAGAGCAAGAAGCAGGAGAAAAGTGAGAAGCCTACATACTCTCATAGTGATAAAATAGAGCCACAATGATAAAAGCACAGAAATTCTCCTTGTTGAAGAGCTGCTAGGCACTTTAGATACTTTATTGAAAATCACAATGAGAATTCTGCAAGAGGCCTTATGATACCATTTCACAGATGAGGAAACTAAAGCCTAGAGAGATCAAATAACTTTTTTTTTTTTTTTTTTAAAGATGGGGTCTCACCGTGATGGCCAGGCTAGTCTTGAACTCCTGACCTCAGGTTGATCCACCCACCTCAGCCTCCCAAAGTGCTAGGATTACAGGCGTGAGCCACCGCGCCCGGCGATCAAATAACTTTTAAGAAG
>CAUYQU010058355.1:0-22753 GCA_963574635.1 Cheracebus regulus
TTCCCCAAAAACCCGCCTTTTAAAACCCCCCGGGTAAAAAACCCCCAAACACCTTATAAAAAAAAAAAAAAAAAAAAAAAAAAAAAAAAAAAAAGCTAGAAAACACCATTCTTGCTATCAGGCAGAAAATTCTGCCTGCTATAGATGCACAGTGCTGTGGTCTTTTGCTCTATTATGCCTCCTTGGCTGCTTACAGCTTCCTTGATGAGCTGAGTCAGCAAAATCATCACAATATGTGGGTGTCCCTAGCAAGTTTCTGAAACTAGACCAACTTGGATCTAAACTATTCCCTGTTTGCAAAAGAGCAACAATTATGTTGCCTCGCAAGCAGTCTTGCTCATAAGCCAATGACTGATGAGCATCTGACACTATCAAGCAGCTCTTGGAATGCCTTGGAAGATGTTTCAGATGCTGGGTGTGTTGCTGAGCACTGTGGTTACATTCCATTTCTGAATCTACTGAGAGGCTCTGAGTTGAAAGAAATTAGAGTCTTGCTGTGATGAAAGTGTAGGGGTGATTGAGCTTAGGCTGGAGAATCTTTGTGATGGGAATACTGTAAAGCAGGCTCAAGCATCATGCCTTCATTTGGCAAATATTTACTGAGCTGTGACTTCATTTCAGTCCCTGAATATATTAAATGTGATGGACACAGCCCAGCACTCATGGAGCTCACATCCTAGGAAGGATGGTGACATGAGACAGGTCACTCTCCTTGTGTTGAGCCCCCTCAAAAAAAAAAAGAGATGGATATCAATGGAGCATACAAGAAAAGCAAACCTAGGCTGAGGGATAGGGAAAGCTTTCTGGAGAACAGGGTGTTTACATGATAAAGGAAGACAATTAATGTACATTTGACTTATAAACCTCATTTGACTGCTTCTTTATTATGACTATCAGATGTATCTGTGTAATAATTTCCACACTCATTTTCTCCTTTCCAACCCTGCACTGACTTATCTTTTGTTAACTATCACAACACACTAGTTAGATTTGAAATCTCTCTTTCAATTAAATTTGGAAATCCCAGCAGGGAAATGTTCTCAGTAGCCTGTCTGATTAAGAATAGAAAAAGAATTGTATTTTGACATCTATAATCAAACCTCACAAAATAGTCCCAAATGATTTTAAAATTCACACTTCAACCATATATTACATTTTTATTTTCAATAGCACTAGCTCTGTAACACTTTACATCTTACTATCATTTTCTAATTTATTGCCCTTACAAAATTCTCTAATGATTATGAAATTGACAAGATGAATTTTAGGCAGAAATGGGCTTCCTTTTTTCACCAAATTTGGGACATTAAATTCTTACTTTACTGAACTAACAAAAAAAGGTATCCGATTTTGTGTAGATACAGCTTAAGGTGGTTGCAGGTATAGTCTTTTTGGAAGAAGGAAATAAGACTTTTAAAATGTGGAATTGGAAGATAAACTATGAAACCTTGACTTGCCAACTTGCAGCATATCAAAATGTCAGCTCAGCACCTTAAAGAGTCTAAAGGGATTATTCAGCCCAATTTTCTCTGTGCTTAATGCCATATCCTGGCTTAGAGTCAGGTTCCTTTGGAAGAACATTTAACTCTTTCTGCACATCATTATTCCATTTTAAGCAATAAAGTTGTGATTTCCTAAATGACATTCTAATAATCTGAAATATTTCTCCCAGCTTTGAAGGGATCTGGCTTTGAGGATATAGCTTACAAACTGCGATAACCTCAATCATTCCATAGCAAGAATAGTATACCCAAATTAAACTTACACATCCATTAGTAAGTCCTAGCACAAATGATAATAAGAATATTCTTAGCATTATCCCAGAAAGAGACAGCGACTTGAATCTTATGACAACTCTCTTTAAGCTTATGGGCAGTGCTCAAAGGCTTTAATAAAACAACATACATCTTTAACCATGACATTCAACCTCTGAAGGAACATAACATTTGGAAAGGGTCTCAGAGATGGTAAGTCTACTTTCTGTATGATTCATGAATCCCCTGTATTGTTCTCCTGAGAGAGGGGCTCAAGTACTCTGATACCTTTGCTATCAAAAAGACTCCTATCTCAGGAAGCAGCCCATGACCTTGACTGATAGATCTAATATGAAATTCTTCCTTAGAGTCTGCCTAGTTATCCTTCCAAAACTTTAGCTACCGGAGCAATTTCTATACTAACGGGCTGCACAGAGTAGACCCAATTATTTTCTCACAAGACAGCCCTTCTAATATTATGATTAAATCGTTTTTTGTTAATTCAGCCATCTATTGGGCATCCACTATGAGTTAGGCACCCATCTAGTCACTGGGGATATGACAGCAAACACAGTTATTTCCCTCATGGAACTCATTCTGGGTAGAGCATAGAGGAAGAAAAGAAGCCAACAAATAAGTAAATATGTAATATAACGGGTGGAGAAAACTCAGGCAGAGGGGAATGTTCCAGTGTGCAGGATGAGATGGGGAGCTGTGAGTTTGTCTCGGGCAGTCAGGGAAGCCCTCCCTGCAAGGTACAGGTATGCAGAGACCGCCAGAAGTGAGACGGAGGGAAACAGAAGAGTGAGTGCAAAGCTTCTGATCCCTCCCACTCTGGAGTGGCAAGCAGATTTTGCCCCTTCTGCTGATGCTGTTTGCTTGGTAGTGCTGTCCAGATCTTCATGTTGAAGGCTGAAACATCAGTCCTGTCCTGGCCAGTGTAAAAGAGTGCTTGATTTGATTAGCACTATCTGCATGGATGCCCCACAGAGATTGGCAGTTGCTGTTTCACATATGCATATTATAGATCTGCAAATATATTTTATGCAACTCATGCACAGTCTTCTCCTGCTTGCAGTAACTTCATTCTTTCAAGCAAATTTCTTATTTTAAGGTATTTGTTTTCAGTCTTTGCCATATTTGTCTTTCTCAGGGGTAGAGTCTAGTTGGGTAATAATCTCACTTAAAGGGTGAAAGTCAAGGCTGTGCATAATAATTTAGGTATCTTCAACCATAGACAAAACCTAAAATCCTGGTTTCTTGTTCCAGAGTCCATAAGGAGACATTTTCAGACCAGGGCTATATTCATTTTGGTTGAGAGGGACTCCTCATCGCATCCGTGTGTTTAGGGCTAAGTGGCTACTGGTATGACAGGCTCATGTCAGGTGCTTTTCTCTCTCCTTTCCTCCTTAGCTCAACACTTAACATGAAATTTAAAGAGAGCTGTGTATGTGGGAGGAGGACCATTTGTCAAAGCAGACCCCGGTCACTTCAGTCTGCAAGTTCTAGCACACAGCATGAAACCGCAGCTCAACACTGCCCCGTTCTTAACGAAAGGTTAATGCTTTAAGCTTTAAAAAAAAATTTGGATCTGTTGGTTGGTAATTGGAATAAACATTCAAATTTGAGCATCAAATTTCTCATTAGTTTCACATCAATACCTGTGCTGCAACTATGGATCAGTGAACTGGGCCCCTCGCTGCCCAAGTGAGTTCATTAATCATTCTCCCCTAAGATGGCTGTGTAAGTAGACAGCTGTTCTAAGCAGCTGTCTTCGGGTACAGTTCCTCTCATACAGACGGTGGGAAACTTTTTGCATGAGTCTGCTGTTGCTTTAGGTGGAAGTCCTGCTTGTATTGACAGGTCCTGAAGCAACTGGATCTCAGGTCAGTAACACATTTTAATTTGTAAATGGTCACTTTATGGTCACAGAGAGAAAGGTTTAAAACCATTCAGGCTAAGTTACCATGTCTTATCTGACTTATCAACAGGAACAAGAAATACGAAGCTATGCATTTCAAGCTCACACTGCATTTGGTGAAGAGCCACAAGGCTAAAGTGAACTCTTGTAACCCTTTTTTCCTGCCCCAAATGATATGGCCTGGCTCGTTAGCTCTCCCGATCTTCCAACTATAGATAGTTAACTTTATTTTTATATTTTTGGATACACTTGGCTGCGCAGAGAGATCGGAATCCACATGCAGCTCCTATTCTCCATTATATTGAAGCAAGCACTCCAGTAATTGGAGCTTATCCTGTTCTAATATATGCAATCAGGAAATTTGAAACGGCCTTGATGGCCCCTATAATATTTCCCTTAGATGCTCTCTGATATGTCAGTGTCTACAAGTTCATCCACATAGCAATGACCTCATGTGGCAACCTTTTTCCATCTACTAGAACACTTAGTAGTAACATGAGAACCTGATTATCTTCTCTTAGGAAAAAAAGGAAAGACAAAGAAAAACAACACACATACACACAAATTTAAGGGGTATCTCTCTCGGAAGCAAAATTACCAAGTAGACACACACTGGATAAAATAAAAATCACAGAATCCAAACAATTATTTCCTGGGAAGGAGGAAGGTAGAGGGTTGTTGGGAATCAAAGGAGAACCCCGCATATGTATTTAGCATTAAGGAAAAGTGAAGATGCCAAAAGTTCAACTCATGAAGATGTTTATTTCTTTCATTAAATGCAATCAAAAAATAAACACAGGGAGCTGGTAGGGAAAAGAATGAATGTACTACCTGGGCACTTCTTAGATAAATTATTTAAAATTGGACTTCCTAGCATGTGCTGTGAAGAGTTCTGAAGTAGGTAATGTCATACCCAAGTAAGAGATGAGGCAACGAAAGATGATTCATTTACTCACTCATTCAGGATTCCTGTAACAAACATGTGCTGAGAACCTACTTGGTGCCAGCTAGCATTCTAGGCATTGGGAGTTGGGGTACACAAGGCAGAGAAGGGTCTTGCTTTCACAATGTTTAGACTTCAGTGGGGAAAGACAGAAAATAAACAAATTAAAATAGCAGCTAGTAGCCAGGTTTAGTGACTCGCACCTGTAATCCCAGCACTTTGGGAGGCCGAGGTGGGCAGGTCACTAGAGGTCAGGAGTTGGAGACCAGACTGACCAACATGGCAAAACCCCATCTCTACTAAAAATACAAAAAGTATCCAGGCATGGTGGTGTGCGCCTGCAATCCTAGATACTTCAGAGACCACAGCAGGAGAATTGCTTGAGCTCAGAAGGCAGAGGTTGCAGCGAGCCCAGATGGCCCTCCAACCTGGGCAACAGAGTGACAACCCTCCCACCAAAAAAAAAAAAAATTAAAAATCAAAAATTAAAAAAAATGCACCTAGTAATAACTGTCAAAGAGAAAAATAGAATGATATCATAAAGAGAGATTAGAAGTTTTTTAAGATTGAGTGATATTGGAGGTTTCAATGAGAAGGAAGAATTTAACTTGAGACATGTAAAACAAGAAGAACCAGGGCTGGAGGAGTTGGTGGAATTCACTCTCCCAATCCTATCGCTGCTCCAGAATGGGATTACTTAAGCCCACGTCTGTATGACTGCAAAGCCTCAGTCTTTCTCCCAATCTCCACTTTACTGGGCATCATGAAATAAATAGCCAGCTTTGCCAGCTATTAAATCGAGATGATAACTGGCAATTATGTGTAAAATGGAAGTTGTGTAAATAGCATAATAGGATAAAGCATACGTTGTCTGCTTCCGCTTGGACCTGTCCAAACTGGTTACCAACTCAGCCTCATTTCTGTAGATAGTTGTCAAGATTAAACTTCTTTTGTACATAGCTTTATCTTGAGAGCATTATTTCTAGATGTGTCCTCATCCTTAAAATTAACATATTTTGCCATTATAGAAGTGTTTTGTTTTTGTCTTCATTGATTTTCAGATTCTTACTCTCTTCAGATCTAATTTAGGCTAGTGTAGCTTAAAAGTGCATGAGCTGTAGCATGGAGTATGTTGTGACTGGAACTTTGATTGCATTCCAGTCAACATTGGGATGCAGAGAGAAACAGGTTGTAAAAAGACTTATAAAACATTTTAAAATACTACACGAAAAGACACACCCAGAAAGCTTTGTAGAGTTGAGCTATGTATGCCCAGTGGAGAATATTAATGGAAATTGTTTAATGAGTGTCTCTCATAGTAATTATATATTAAAACACTAAACAATTGAATAGAAACTTTGGTCTCTGAGATTCTTGGAACGTTTTCTAGATTATACTCCAGGGATGATTTCATCCACTACTGAATCACCTCCCCTTCTGAGGCTAATTGTTTCAACTCCTTCAATGTACTCGGCAGTGGTTTGTTCACTTATAAATCTAGCTGACTAAAGAAGAATGCAAAAGTCAAACCAGAGCTGATAACCTTTAACTTTTGATATTTTCCAAAACCTGTTGAAGTAAAATCTGCTATTTATACTTCTATTTTTTTTTTCACTTTTATGTCCTTATCAACTTGTAAGGATCAGACAAAACCATCGCATTAGACAAAACCATCAGTATTTTATGGTGTATATGGAGGAAATTACTAGGTAATAAATATTACATGAAGAATACTGATAATACTCAGATTTTGAAATATGCTTTATAATATTACACCCATAAATATGAGTTGCATTATATCCCTGGAATCTTCCTCCTTGTTCCTGTTCTTGCTGAAATTCCAAATGTGGATTCAATTTCTCCTTTAATTTCAGTTATATTTCATTCTTTGGGCCTCTAACCCCAAGGGTCAAACTAAAGAAAATTGTATATATTTTATTCTATTGAAAGCTAACAACAATCCAAAATGATTTGTATAAATGAACCTTGTGAGAAAATAAAAACATATGCATAAATTATTTGTGCATGCAATTTATATAGCTATAAATTTTGTAAAATATGTTATTTATCAAATTATCATTTCTGACAGTTGTATCATGGGTGTGAGAATATTGAACCACAAAAAATAGTAATACATGCATGAAAATTAGAGATTAAAGAAATGTAAGAACACATCTGGTTTAATCCTGTCTCCTTAAAGACAGAGAAATCAAGAGGTAGAAATGCAGTGAGCCTTGATTCTGTGGCTCAGCCATTTAAGGGTAAAGCTCTGGCATATTAATGGTGTGTGGAAGCAACAGAAGAACTTTCTTCAGGCAACTGGTGTAAAGTTTCTGTGACCTAACCATGCAATCTTATGTGATACTCAGTGAAATGTCTTTGAAATTTTTATGTAAATAATATTTCATTAATACAAACTTCCACTAATTAGAAAACTCTATATTATGAACTGAATGTGTCCCCCACAAAACTTACACATTGAAACCCTAACCCCTGCTGTGTCTATATTTGGAGATTGGGCTGCTAAGGAAGTAAGGTTAATTTAGGTTATAAGAGTGAGACCCTGATCCAACAGAATTAGTGCCCTTATTAAAAGACACATGAGAACTCCAGAGAGGACACTCCCTTTCTTTCTCCCTCTCCCCCAACCCAACATGCATAAAAACGTTATCCTAGCATACAGAAAGATGGTGGCCAACCACAAGTCAACAGAAGAGGCCTCAGAATGAAACCGACTTTGCCAGCACCTTATCGTGGGCTTTCCATCCTCCAGATCTGTGAGAAATAAATTTGTTATTAAACCACCAAATCTGTAGTATTTTGTTATGGCAGACTGAGCAGGGGAGGGACAGTGGAGGGTGGGGAGTTGGGGGGAGATAGCATGGGGAGAAATGCCAGATATAGGTGAAGGGGAGGAAGGCAACAAATCACACTGCCATGTGTGTACCTATGCAACAATATTGCATGTTCTTCACATGTACCCTCAAACCTAAAATGCAATAAAAAATAAAATTAAAAAAAAATAAAAAATAAAATAAATAAAAAATAAAAATAAAATTAATATTCTGATGATTCCCAAAGATTGAATTTTGGATGAGAACTTTGCTAAACATTGAATATTTTTAAGGTTTCTCTCAGATATTTTATTGATCTTTAGTAGAGTTTTGACTCTTGGTTAAATATGTTGTCCCAGTTATATAATTTTAAGGTCTCTTCCAGTATAAATTTCTGTTGATTAGTGAAGATTCACTGTCTGAAGGCTTTCCAAATAAAAAACAAAACAAAACAAAAACAAAAAAAACACCACCACACTCAGCTAATTTTTGTATTTTTTAGTAGAGACAAGGTTTCATCATATTGGCCAGTCTGGTCTTGAACTTCTGACCTCCTGATCACCCATCTTGGCCTCCCAAAGTGCTGGGATTACAGGCATGAGCCACTGCCCAGGCCTAGTCTTTTTTTCTTCTTTAAATGAGATGGGGTCTCACTTTGTCATCTAGTGTGGGGTGCAGAGATGTGATCATAGCTCACTGCAGCCTTGAACCCCTGAGCTCAATCCATCCTCCTGCCTCAGCCCTCTGAGTAGCTGAGATTATAGGCACATGCCCCACTTTTTTTATTTTTGTAGAGATAGGGTATCGCTATGTTATCCAGGCTGCTCTCAAACTCCTGGGCTCAAGCAATCCCCTTGTTTCAGCCTCTCAAAGTGTTGGCATTACACGCATGAACCTTCAAGCTTGGCCAAGTGTTGTGTTTTCTTTTAATTTCAGTGTTTTGAGGTTTCATAATGACTTGGTATAAGTTTTTTTAAAAATTTATAATGTGTGACTGTTTGGTTACTATTTCAATTTACAACTTTGTTATCTTCAGTTCTAGAAATTATCCTTATATCATTTCTTCGATAACATATTTTCAGTTTTCTCTTATATATTTGTTTCTTTTTTTGACACAGAGTCTTGCTCTGTTGCCCAGGCTGGAGTGCAATGGTGCAACCAGGGCTCACTGCAACCTCTGCCTCCTGGGTTCAAGCAATCCTCCCACCTCAGCCTCCTGAGTAGCTGGACTACATACACCTGGCTAATTTTTTATATTGTTGTAGAAATACAGTTTTATGTTGCCCACGCTGGTCTCAAACTCCTGGGCTCAAGCGGTCTTCCCATCTTGGCCTCCCAAAGTGCTGAGATTACAGGCATCAGGCACTAGTCCTGGCCTTTTTTTTTTTTTTTCTTTTTTTTCTTTCCGAATCCTATTAGTTGGCTTTTGGACAGCCTAAGCCAGTACTCAGTGTTCTTGTTTTTCTCTTTTTGTTTTTACGTTCTACTTTCTGGACAATATCCTCAACTTTATCTGCGAACCCATCCACTGCAATTTTTATTTATGCTTTTATATTTTTAACATTTGAGAGTTCTCCGTTGGTTCTGGGTTCTTAGATCTTTTTCTTGGATAAAATCTCTCTTCCTACATTAAAACGTACTCTTTGAAATGTATTTTTGAAAAAACTTAGGTTCAGGAGTACATATACAGGTTTGTAATATAGGAAAACTCATGTTTTGGTGGTTTGTTATACAGATTATTTTGTTACTCAGGCACTAAGCTTAGTACCCAGTAGTTAATTTTTTTCTGATCCTCTCCCTCCTCTCACTCTCCACCGTCAAGTAAGCCCCAGGGCCTGTTGTTCCCCTCTTTGTGTCCATGTGTTCTCATCATTTAGCTCCCACTTATAGGTAAGAATATGTAGTATTTGGTTTTCTGTTGCTGCATTAGTTTGCTTAGAATAATGGCCTTCAGCTCCATCCATGTTCCTGCAAGATATGATCTTGTTCATTTTTATGGCTGCATTGTATTCCTTGATATATATGTACAACATTTTGTTTATCCAGTCTGCCATTGATAAGGCACTTAGGGTGATTTCATGTCTTTGCTGTTCTGAATAGTGCTGCCATGAGCATTCGTGTGCATGTATCTTTATGGTAGAATGATTTATATTCCTTTGGGTATATACCCAGTAATGGGATTGCTGGGTTCAATGATAGTTCTGTTTTTAACTCTTTCAGGAATCACCACATTGTTTTCCAAAATGGCTGAACTAATTTACACAATCACCAACAGTGTACAGGCATTCCCTTTTCTCTGCAACCTTTCCAGCATCTGTTACTTTTTGACTTTTAGTAATACCCACTCCTGCTGGTGTGAGATGGTATCTCATTGTGGTTTTGATTTGCATCCTTTCTCTAATGATCAGTGATACTGAGTTTTTCTTCATGTGCTTGTTGGCTGCATGTATGTCTTTTGAAGTGTCTGTTCAGGTCCTTTGCCCACTTTCTAATGGGATTGTTTTTCTCTAGTAAATGTGTTTAAGTTCCTTACAGATGCTGGATATTAGACTGTTGTAAGATACATAGTTTGCCAAAATTTTCTCCCATTCTGTAGGTTGTCTGTTTACTTTGTTAATAGTTTATTTTGCTGTGTAGAAGCTCTTATGTTTAATTGGATCCCATTTGTCATTTTTTGCTTTTGTTGCAATCGCTTTTGATGTCTTTGTCATGAAATCTTTGCTGTTCCTGTGTCCAGAATGTTCCTATGCCTAGGTTGTCTTCTAGGGTTTTTATAGTTTGGGGCTTTACATTTAAGTCTTTAATCCATCTTGAGTTGATTTTTGTAAATGGTGTAAGGAAAGAGTCCAGTTTCAATATTCTATATATGGCTAGCCAGTTATCCCAATACCATTTATTGAATAGGGAGTCCATTCCCCATTGCTCATTTTTATCAGCTTTGTCAAAATCAGATGGTTGCAGGTGTGTGGCCTTACTTCCTGGCTCTCTATTCTGTTTTATTGGTATTTGTATTTGTTTTGGTACCTGTCCCATGCTGTTTGATTTACTGTAGCCCTGTATTATGTTTTGAAATCAGCTCATATTGTACCTCCAGGGTTGTTGTTTGTGCTTAGGATTGCCTTTGCTATTTAGGCTCTTTTGGTTCCATATGAATTTTAAAATAGATTTTTCCAGTTTTGTGAAGTACATCACTGGTAGTTCAATAGAAATAACATTGAATCTGTACATTGCTTTGGGCAGTATTGCCATTTTAATGATTTAATTCTTCCTATTCATGAGCATGGAATGTTTTTCCATTTGTTTGTTTCATCTCTGATTTATTCGAGCAGTGTTTTATAATTCTCATTGTAGAGATATTTCACATCCCTGGTTAGCTGTATTCCTAGATATTTTATTCCTTTTGTGGCAATTGTGAATGGTACTGTATTCCTGATTTGGCACTCAGCTTGACTGTTGTTGGTGTATAGGAATGCTAGTGATTTTCATACCCTGATTTTGTACTCTGAAGCTGGCAAAGTTGTTTATAAGCTGACAGGGCTTTTGGGCAGAGAGTATAGTGTTTTCTATATATAAAATCATGTTGTCTGTAAACAGGGAGTATTTGACTTCCTGTCTTCCTATGTGGATGCCCTTTATTTCTTCTTCTTGTCCAATTGCTCAGGCCAGGACCTCCAATACTATGTTTAATAGGAGTGGTGAGAGAGAGCATCGTCTTGTACTGGTTTTCATGGGAATGCTTTCAGCTTTTCCCCATTCCATGTGATGTTATCTGTGGGTTTGTCATAGATGGCTCTTATTATTTTGAGATATGTCCTTTGAATACGTAGTTATTGAGAGTTGTTAACATGAAGGGATATTGAATTTTATTGAAAGCCTTTTCTGCATCTATTGAGATAATCATGTGGCTTTTGTCTTTAGTTCTAGGTGATGAATCACATTTATAGATTTGCTCATGTTGAACCAACCACTTGCATCCTTGCAATGAAGCTGACTTGATCATGGTAGATTAGTTTTTTGATGTGTTGTTGGATTTGGTTTGCAAGTATTTTGTTGAGAACTTTTGAATTAATGTTCTTCTAGGATATTGGCCTGAGGTTTCTGTTTTTTGTTGTGTCTCTGCCAGATTTTTGTATTAGGATGATGCTGGCCTCATGGAATGAGTTAGGGAGGAGTCCCTCCTCTCAATTGTTTGGAATAGTTTCAATAGGAATGGTACCAGATCTTCTTTGTACATCTGGTAGAATTCAGCTGTGAATCCATCTGGTCCTAGGCTTGTTTTGATTGGTAGGGTATTTATTCCTAACTCAGTTGCAGAGCGCATCATTGGTCTGTTCAGGAATAAACTTCTTCCTGGTTCAGTTTTTGGAGGATGTATGTGTCCACAAATTTATTCATCTCTTCTATGTTTTCTAGTTTACATGCATAGAATTGTTCATAGTAGTTTCTGAGGATTATTTTTATTTCTATGGGGTCAATGGCAGTATCCCCTTTGTCATTTCTAATTGGGTTTATTTGGATTTACTCTCTTCTTTATTAGTTTAACTAGTGGTCTATTTATCTGTCTTATTAATTTTTTTTCCAAAAACCAACTCCTGAATTCATTGATCTCTTGAATGTTTTTCATGCCTCTATTTCCTTCAGTTCTGCTCTGATTTGGTTATTTCTTATTTCCTACTAGCTTTGGGGTTGGTTTGGTCTTGCTTCTCTAATTCTTCAGTTGTATTAGGTTGCTAAACTGAGATCTTTCTAACTTTTTGATGTGGGCATGTATTAGTCTGTTCTCATGCTGCTAATAAAGACATACCCAAGACTGGGTAATTTATAAAGAAAAGAGGTTTAATTTACTAACAGTTCAGTGTGACTGGGAGGCCTCAGGAAACTTACAATTATGGCAGAAGGGAAGCAGATACATCCCCTTTACATGGCAGCAGCGAGGAGAATTGCTGAGCAAAAGTGGGAAAAGCCCCTTATAAAATCATCAGATCTCCTGAGAACCTAGTCACTATCATGGTAGCAGCATAAGGATAACTGCCCCTATGACTCAATTGCTTCCCACCAGGTCCCTCCCACGATATGTGAGGATTATTGGAACTACAATTCAAGATGAGATTAGATTTCAGTGGGGGCATAGCTGAACCATATGATGGAACACATGGCTCCTCCCAAATCTCATGTCCTCATATTTCAAAATGCAATCATTCCATTTATTTCTTCCCTCCCTCCCTCCCTTCTTTCCTTCCTTCCTTCCTTCCTTCCTTCCTCTCTCTCTCTCTCGCTCTCTCTGTCTCTCTTTCTCTTTCTTTTTATTTTTTTTTTGAGGTGGAGTTTTGCCCTTGTTGCCCAGGCTGGAGTATAGTGATACAATCTCCTCTCACAGCAATCTCTGCCTCCCAGGTTCAAGTGATTCTCCTACCTTAGCCTCTCAAGTAGCTGGGATTACAGGCATGTGCCATCATAATCAGCTAATTTTGCATTTTTAGTAGAGACAGGGTTTCACCATGTTGGTCAGGCTGGTTTTGATCTCCTGACTTCAGGTGATCCACCTGCCTCAGCCTCTCAAAGTGCTGCTGGGATTACAGGTATAAGCTATCATGCCTGGCCAATCATGCCCTTCCAACAGTCCCCCAAAGTCTTAACCCATTTCAGCATTAACTAAAAAGTCCAAGTCTAAAGTCTTATCTGAGACAAGTCAAGTCCCTTCCACCTATGAGCCTGTAAAATCAAAAGCAATTTAATTACTTCTCAGATACAATAGAGGTACGGGCATTGGGTAAATACACCTATTCCGAATGGGAGACATTGGCCAAAACAAAGGGGCTACAACCCCATGCAAGTCCAAAATCTAATGAAGCAGTAATTAAATCTTAAAGCTCCAAAATAATCTACTTTGACTTCATGTCTCACATACAGGTCATGCTGATGGAAGAGGTGGACTACCATTGCCTTGGGCAGCTCAGCCCCTGTGGTTTTGCAGGGTACAGCCCCTCTCCTGGCTGTTTTCATGGGCTGTGGTTTTTCCAGGCACATGGTGCATGCTGTCAGTGGAACTAACATTCTGGAATCTGGAGGATTGTGGCCCTCTTCTCACAGCTCCACTAGGCAGTGCCCCAGTGGAGATTCTGTGGGATGCTCTGACCCCACATTTCCCTTCTGCACTGTCCTAGCAGAAGTTCTCTGTGAGGGCTCCACCACTGCAGTAAACTTCTGCCTGGAAATCCAGGTGTTTTCATACATCCTTTGAAATTTAGATGGAGGTTTCAAAGCCTCAGTTCTTGGCTTCTGTGCACCCTCAGGCTGAATACCACGTCAAAGCTGCCAGGGCTTGAGGCTTGCATCCTCTGAAGACATGGCCTGAGCTGTACCTTGGCCCACTTTAGCCATGGCTGGAGTGGCTGGAATGCAGAACATGAAGTCCCTAGGCTGCACACAGCAGGGGGTTCCTGGGCCTGACCCACAAAACCATTTTTCCTCCTAGGCCTCTGGGAGAGGAGCTGCTGTGAAGGTCTCTCACATGCCTTGGAGACATTTTTTTCCCCTTGTCTTGGTGACTAACATTGGGCTCCTCATTACTTATGCAAATTTCTGCAGCAGGTTTGAATTTCTCCCCAGAAAATGGGTTTTTCTTTTCTATTCCATTGTCAGACTGCAAATTTTCAAATCTTTAATGCTCTACTTCCTCTTGAACACTTTGCTGCTTAGAAATTTCTTCTGCCAGATATCCTAAATTCTCTCAATTTCAAAGTTCCACGTATCTCTAGGGCAGGGGCAAAATGCCACTGTTATCTTTGCTAAAGTATAACAGTAGTCACCTTTGTTCCAGTTCCCAACAAGTTCCTCATCTCCATCTGAGACCATCTCAACCTGGACTTCATTATCCATATTACTATTAGCATTTTGATCATAGCAATTCAGTGAGTCTCTAGGATGTTCCACACTTTCCCAGACTTTCCTGTCTTCTTCTGAATCTTTCAAACTGTTCCAACCTCTGCCTGTTACCCCGTTCCAAAGTCACTTCCACATTTTTGGGTATCCTTATAGCAGTATCCCACTCTACCAGTATCAATTTACTTTATTAGTCCATTCTCACACTGCTAATAAAGACATATGTGAGACTGGGTAATTATAAAGCAAAGATGTTTCATTTACTCACAGTTCAGCATGGCTGGAGGGGCCTCAGGAAACTTACAATCATTACTGAAGGGGAAGCAAACATGTCCTTCTTCACATGGTAGCAGTAAGGAAAAGTGCCAAGAAAAAGGGGGACTGTCTCCTTTAAAACCATCAGATGTCTTGAGAACTTACTATCATGAGAACAGTAGCATGCAGGTAACCACCTCCATGATTCAATTACCTCCTACAAGGTCCTTCCCATGACATGTGGGGATTATGGTAACTACAGTTCAAGGTGAGATTTGGGTGGGAACACAGCCCAACTACATCAGGGCATGTAATGCTATAGATTTTCCTCATAATACTGCCTTAGCTTTGTCCCAGAGATTCTGGTATGTTGTATCTTTGTTCTCATTAGTTTCAAGCAACTTCTTGATGTCTGCTTTACTTTCATTTTTTTATCCAAAAGTCATTCAGGAGCATATTGTTTAATTTCCATGTAATTGTATGGTTTTGAGCAATTTTTTTAGTCTTGACTTCTAATTTTATTGTGCTGGTCTAAGAGTGTGTTTGGAATGATTGTGGTTCTTTTGCATTTTCTGAAGATTGTTTTATGTCTGATTTTGTGATCACTTTTAGAGTATGTGCCATATGGTGATGAGAAGAATGTATATTCTGTTGTTTTGGGGTGGAGAATTCTGTAGAGGTCTATCAGATCCATCTGGTCCAATGTTGAGTTCGGGTCCTAAATATCTTTGTTGATTTTCTGCCTCAATGATCTGTCTGATATTCTCAGTGGAGTGTTGAAGTCTCCCACTTTTATTTTGTGGAACTAGAAGTTTCTTTATAGTTCTCTAAGAACTTACTTCATGAATGTAGGTGCTCCTGTGTTGGGTGTGTATATATTTAGGGTTAGGTTAGGTCATCTTTTTGAATTGAACCCTTTATGATTATGTAATGCACTTCTTTGTCTTTGTGATCTTTGACTGGATAAAGGATAAAGTCTGTTTTGTCTGAAATTAGGGTTGCAACCCATGCTTTTTCTAATTTCCATTTGCTTGGTAGATTTTCTTCATCCCTTTATTTTGAGCTTATGGGTATCATTCATTGCTTATGAGATGGGTCTCTTGAAGACAGCATACCTTTGGGTCTTGCTTTTTTATCCAGCTTGCTACCCTGTACCTTTTAAATCGGACATTTAGCCCATTTAGATTCCACATTAGTATTGATATGTGTGAATTTGATCTTGCCATTTTGTTGTAAGCTGGTTATCATGCCAGCTTGTTTGTGTGGTGGCTTTATCATGTTACTGCTTTGCATATGAAACTGATAAGAAGAGATACTACATTTGATCTTAGCCAAAAGACTGAGAAGTACTTATCTTTTGTTTTCTATCTACACTTTTTTTCCTTCCTTGCTTGTTTTGGTTTATTCTGTTAATGTTAGCGATTTAACTCAAATAGTCATCATCATTGCCTATCCATTTATATTTAAGAGGGTGGCACTAAAATATTGAGTGTATATATTAGATGGGAGAGGTGTTGTTCTCTGAAAGACTTGACTGTATGGTAGTAAAACAGCAAATTGGTTTTGTTATGGATGACCATTGGAATGTTCACAGCTAAGGCCTTTTCTTCTTCATCTGGTAAGTTTTTCCAAAGATAAACCTTCTGCACTCATGAAGGCATGGGAAGTATGTGTAATCTAGCTCTGGGTACTCTGAGAGCTAATTGGGGGATACTCTGTCTATTCAGTATGTCGGTTTTGGTGGATCACCTCTGGTTTTGCCTGGTGCATACTCACTGTCAGCCAGCCACAGAATCCTTGAAGCTAGATCCTCTCTGCTTGACATGTTGTAGAAACTACATTTTCAGTCTTATATAGGAATTGAGAAGGGACTGCCATCTGGTGGCAAGGCAAGTGTAGAAGGGGGACTGGGGGTTCTTAACATTTCTTACACAGATTTTCAGGTAATTTTGTTTTCAGCTCTAGCTGTTCCTGCCTTTAGAAGAATCTGGTCCTCCAATTTTTGGATCCTTCTGGCACTCAATGGGTTAAATTGGTTGTATTCTGCTTTTTAACCTGATGGACATATGGGCTTTAGTTTTCACTGCTCTGCTTAATCAGTTACCATTTGTTCAACCATTTTTCTTCTTCCAAAATGTTTGCATCCCTCAATTGCTGTCACTTTCCCGCCTCCCATTCTCTTGGTATATGTGGGTTTGTTTATGTCTATTTAATTACTACACTGTCATTTTAATGCATTTGGAAGAAAAAGGAAGTTAATGCATGTGTTTAATCTGTGATGTTTAATTGAAAGTTGAACTCTTCTCAAGTCTTTTTTCTATATGTAGATTACTATGTATACAAACACATGTATGCAGATGCTCATACATTTTCTAAATGTATATATATATATTTTTAAAAAAATTAGGAGCAAGCTGTAAATCTTGTTACATGGCTTTTTAAAAATTCTTTCATTAACATTTTTATGTCATTAAATATTCTTGAATGCTTGGACTTTTACATCAATTAAATTACATCATATTGCCCTATTATTATTTAATTATGTTCTTAGACTTGGGCATTTAAATTGCTTTCAGTCTTTCACTACAGCAAATAATATTTCTGTGAGATTTTCCACCTAAATCTCTGTTAGGGTTTCTCATTATTTCTTCTAGATTGGGATTGTCCAATTGGTGATGTGGGTGTTTTAATGAGATATGTGATTCATATTGTGTTAAATGATTCACAACTGGATAATGTGATACATATTATCAAATTGCTCCTCAGAAAATCTTTGAGACAACTTCAAGTCCAAGCATCAAGTGATTACTCATTGAATATTTGCTAATATTAGGAATTATCACTGTTTCAAAATCTTTGCTAATTTAATAAGAAAAGATGCTGCATCCTATTGACCTGGTTTTTCCTTATTACTTATGTAGCCAAATATATTTTATGTTTTGTCCTCTGGGAATTATCTGTTCATAAACATTTTTATATTTTCCATCTATATGTAGAAGCTTTTTTGTTTAATGGAGAAAGGATATTATTCTTTACCTGCTCCTTATATTTTTTCAGTTTTTATATGCTTTCAGAATTTTTAATGTCTCTGCTGAATAGTTTTAATTTTGATGTTGTCCATTATAGAAAATCTTATATGTTCTTTTGCTTTTGAACTTCAAAAATTATTTCCTCATCCCCAAATGAGATATTCTCTTATATTTTTCTAGATTAAATTATTTGATTTAAAAAAATTCTTCTTCGTGTTCAACTCTTTATAGTTATTAATTAATTAATTAACTAATTAATTTTTCATTCACTATGTGGATAGGAATCTAAGTCCATTGTTTTTCAAATGCTGTAATCAGTATTCCAGAACCATGAATTAATAGTTTAGCATTCTTCACTCATTAAAAGTGGGACTCTTCTCATCAAATGCATTCCCATAGATGGTCTATTGATGTTCTTTCTTCTTCTTGTCATTAGCCTGTCTGTTTTTATGTCAGTACAATGCTTTTTAAATTATTGTATCTTTACCAGGTATTTAATGCTTAATAGGACATCCTCTTCTAGTTACACTTTATGGAAAAAAAAGAGAGCAAGAGAGAGAAATTCTTTGTGTCTCCCTTCAAATGATCTTTAGAATTATTTTGCCAGATTTCAGAAAACTCCTCTTTGGTTTTATTTGAATTGCACGTATTGCTCAAATTATTTTTGTGATAACTTCTATCTTGACTTTATTGAGTCTTCAGACTCAGAATCATTACCTGTATCTTCACTTTTTCAATGATTCTTTTATATCCTTCTGTAAAGTTTTATGGTCATCTGGCCCTCACACATCTCTGTTTAAGTTGATTCCTAGGTATTTGCTATCATATGATTTAATTTATTTCTTATTAATGTTTTCAAGTAGATATTGAGGCTATATAAGAAAGCTGTTGTATTTTATCTATTTTTTTTTATCCACTCATCTTACTGAACTTTTTTGTTTTATCAGTACTGCAGGTTTTTGAATTGATGCTTGGGTTTTTTAGGTATTCATTGATATCGTCAGGCAAATAATAATAATTTTATCTCTTGCTTTTCTATTATATAAAAAATTTATTCCTTTCTAACTTCTTCTGTCTCTCTATTCCCTTTTAATTTTATTGCTTAGAATTTCCAAATCAATATTGAATAATATTGGTATAACCTTGTTTCGTTCCTGAATTTAATAGAAATGGCTTCAGTGTTTGCCTCATATATGATGTCTTCAGCTTCAGATGGGTGCTGTTATTCTAAGGTAGCATTCTTCTACATCTCAAATACTTTCTTTTGAGGAAGATGTGAGTAATAAACTTTTTAAAATTTCATTATTTACATTTTGTTTCTTTATTTCTTCTTCTATATATATAAACAAACCGGATACATGTGCTGAATGTGCAGGTGTGTTACACAGGTATATGTGTGCTATGGTGGTTTGCTGTACCATTAATCCATCCTTTAAGTTCCCTCCCCTTACCCTGCCACCCCTCAACAGGCCCTGGTGTGTGTTGTTCCCCTTTCTGTGTCCAGGTATTCTCAGTGTTCAACTCCAACTTATGAGTGAGAACATGCAGTTTTTCGTTTTTTTTTGTTCCTACGTTAGTTTGCTGAGGATGCTGGCTTCCAGCTTCATCCATGTCCCTGCAAAGGACATGATCTCATTTTTTATGACTGCATAGTATTCCATGGTGTATATATACCACATTTTCTTTATCCAGTCTGTCATTGATGGGCATTTGGGTTGGTTTCATGTCTTTGCTATTGTATATAGTGCTGCAGTAAACATACATGTGCATGTGTCTTTATAGTAGAATGATTTCTATTCCTTTGGGTGTATACTCAGTAATGGGATTGCTGGATAAAATGGTATTTCTGGTTCTAGAACCTTGAGGAATCACCATACTGTTTTCTACAATGGTTGTTACATTCCCACCAACTGTGTAAAAGTATTTCTGTTTCTCCACAGCCTCACCAGGATCACTTGTTTCTTGACTTTTTAATAATTGCCATTCTGACTGTCATGAGATTATATCTTATTGTGGTTTTATTTGCATTTCTCTGATGTTTAGTGATGTTGAGCCTTTTTTCCCATATATCTGTTGGCTGCATAAATGTCTTCTTTTGAGAAGTGTCTGTTCATATCCCTTGCCCACTTTTTGATGGGATTGTTTCTTTTTCCTTGTAAATGTATATAAGTTCCTTGTAAATTCTGGATATTAGACCTTTGTCAGATGGATGTACTGCAAAATTTTTCTCTCATTCTATAGGCTGCTGGTTCACTCTGATGCTAGTTTCTTTTGCAGTACAGGAGCTCTTTAGTTTAATTAGATCCCATTTGTCAATTTTGGCTTTTGTTACAATTGCTTTTGTCATGAAGTCTTTGCCCATGCCTATGTCCTGAATGGTATTGCCTAAGTTTTCTTCTGGGATTTTTTTATGGTTTTGGGTTTTACATTTTTAAATCCATCTTGAGTTAATTTTTGTTTAAGATGTAAGGAAGGGATCTAGTTTGAGTTTTCTGCATATGGCTATGCAGTTTATCAAGCACTATTTTCTGAAGAGGCTAACCTTTCCCCACTGCTTGTTTTTATCAGGTTTGTCAAAGATCAAATGGTTGTAAATGTGTGGTATTGTTTCTGAGGCCTCTGTTCTGTTCCATTGGTCTCTGTATCTGTTTTAGTACCAGTACCATGCTGTTTTGGTTACTGTAGCCTTGTAGTATAGTTTAATGCCTTCAGCTTTTTTTTTTTTTTTGTATTTAGGATTATCTTGGTTATATGGGGTCTTTTTTGATTCTATATGAAATTTAAAATTGTTATTTTCTATTTCTGTGAAGAATGTCAATGGTAGTTTAATGGGAATAGCATTGAGCCTATAAATTACTTTGGGCAGTAGGCCATTTTCACAATATTGATTCTTCCTATTCATTAGGATGGAATATTTTTTCCATTTGTTTGTGTCCTCTCTTATTTTGTTGAGCAGTGGTTTGTAGTTCTCCTTGAGGATGTCCTTCACAACCATTGTTAGCTATATTTCTAGATATTTTATTCTCTTTGTGGCAATTGTGAATGGGAATTCATTCATGATTTGGCTCTCTGCTTGCCTATTGTTGGTGTAAAGGAATGCTTGTGATTTTTGCACACTGATTTTGTATCCTGAGACTTTACTGAAATTGCTTATCAGTTCAAGGAGTTTTGGGGCTAAGACAATAAAGTTTTCTAAAAATAAAATAATGTTGTCTGCAAACAGAGACAACTTGATTTCTTCTCTTCCTATTTGAATATCCTTTATTTCTTCCTCTTGCCTGATTGCCCTGACCAGAATTTCCAATACTATGTTGAATAGGAGTGGTGAGGGGAGGCATCCTTGTCTTGAACCAGTTTTCCAAGGGAATGCTTTCAGCTTTTGCCCATTCAATATGATATTGGCTGTGGATTCGTCATAAATGGTTTTTATTATTTTGAGATATGTTCCATCAATACTGTTTATTGAAAGTTTTTAACATGAAGAGATGTTGAATTTTATCAAAGGCCTTTTGATGCATCTATTGAGATAATCATGTGGTTTTTGTCTTTGGTTCTGTTTATGTGATGAATTATATTTATTGATTTGTGTATGATGAACCAACCTTGCATCCCAGGGATGAAGCTCACTTAATCGTGTTGGATAAGTTTTTTGATGTGCTGCTGGATTCACTTTGCCAGTATTTTATTGAGGATTTTCACATCGATGTTCATCAGGAATATTGGCCTGAAGTGTTCCTTTTTTGTTGTGTCTCTTCCCAGTTTTGGTATCAGGATGATGCTGGTTTCATAAAATGAGTTAGGGAGGAGTCCCTCCCTTTCAATTGTTTATAATAGTTTCAGAAGGAATAGTACCAGCTTCTCTTTGCATTTCTGGTAGAATTCAGCTGTGAATCTATCTGGTCCTGGGTGTTTTTTGTTTGTTTGTTTGTTTTGTTTTGTTTGGTTTGGTTGGTAGGCTATTAATTACTGACTCAGTTTCAGAGCTTGTTATTGGTCTTTTCAGAGATTTGACTTCTTCCTGGTTTAGTCTTGGTAAGGTGTATGCATCCAGAAATTTATCAGTTTCTTCTAGATTTTCTAGTTTATTTGTGTAGAAGTTTTTACAGTATTCTGTGATGGTAGTTTGTATTTCTGTAGGGTGAGTGATGATACCCCTTTTATCATATTTTATTTTGTCTTTTTGATTCTTCTTTCTCTCTTTATTAGTCTAGCTAATGATGTATCTATTTTTTTTTTTTCCAAAAAAACAGTTCCTGGATGCCTTGATTTTTTTGGAGATTTTTTTCATGTCTCTATCTCTTTCAGTTCTTCTCTGATCTTAGTTATTTCTTGTCTTCTGCTAGCTTTTGGATTAGTTTGCTCTTGCCTCTCTAGGTCTTTTAATTGTGATGGTAGGGTATCAATTTGAGATCTTTCTAGCTTTCTGATGTGGGCATTTAGTGCTATAAATTTCCTTGTTAACACTGCTTTAGCTATATTTCAGAGATTCTGGCATGTTGTCTCTTTACTCTCATTGGTTTCAAAGAACTTCCTGATTTTGCCTTAGTTTTATTATTTACCCAGGAATCATTCAGGAGCAGGTTGTTTCATTTCCATGTAATTGTGTGATTTTCAGTGAGCAACAGCAGCTGCCACCACCACCTCCTCCTCCTCCTCCTTCGCCTTCTTTTCTTTTCCTTTTTTTTTTTTTTTTGAGAGGAAGTCTTACTCTGTCTTACTCTGGCTGGAGTACAATGGTGATCTCAGCTCACTGAAACCTCCACCTCCTGGGTTCAAGTGATTCTTCTGTCTCAGCCTCCCAAGTAGCTGGGATTACAGGCGCCCGCCACGACACCCAGCTAATTTTTGTATTTTTAGTAGAGACGGGGTTTGACCATGTTGGTCAGGCTGGTTGCAAACTTGAGTGAGTTTCTTAATCCTGAGTTCTACTTTGATTGCACTGTGGTCTGAGAGCCTGTTGGTTATGATTTCAGTTCTTTTGCATTTGCTAAGGGGTGTTTTACTTCCAATTATGTGGTCAATTTTAGCATAAGTGTCTTGTGGCACTGAGAAGAATGTATATTCTTTTGATTTGGGATAGAGAGTTCTGTAGATGTCTACTATGTCCACTAGATCCAGAGCTGAGTTCAAGTCCT
>CAUYQU010058356.1:0-44640 GCA_963574635.1 Cheracebus regulus
TTCGGATGGTTTGCTTCCCTCTCTCGCCTCTCCTCCCAGCCCCCATACTGATTTAAGTACAAATGCTGAAGTCCAAGCCCTATTCCATAAAGGCTATTATTCTTGCACCAGCTTTCAGTGAGCAAATGCAAACACAGGATGGGTATATTTGCCCTCATTAGCCATCAGGCTCGTGCAGCTTTGTGAGAAGTAACAGCCATCACCTGTGATGACTCGTGGTCATGAAGATCTTACCTCTGCTCACCGCCCTTCTCTCGTTCACCACCCCCCACCCCCCATCAAAGCCAGAGCATTTTCACTGAAGAGCAATCTGTGCCATGGGCTGTTTCTCTTTTGCTCCTCAGTAGCTCCAGTATGTTTTCATCCTGAGATGTCCTCAGTCATCAGAGGGTGACCTAGCAGTGCTCATGCAGTATTCCAGGAAAGGAGAACCCCCCCTTACAAAGTTGGGGCGGCCGCACTACCGTAGCTCTCTGCCCGCTTCCAACTGTGGGAGGCCCAGCAATTTCATCGTTGGGGGAAGTGGGCACTGGGCTCATCCCAGCATAGGAAGAAATTAGGGCCGTTTGGGGAACTAGGCCCCAGATGACGATTTTAGATTGTAGGACATTGGTGGGTGCCTGCAGTGCCCAGTGGATATGGACGTAGAGGCAAATGAGATTGGGTGTGTGTGCACATGGGGAAGGTCTGGTGGTTGTTGATCTTTCAGTGTCCTGCAGAAGTTACAGCTGGACCAGCCTCCTGCACACAGAACACACTCCAATCCATAGGCATTTGCTCAGTAACACGGGAGAGAGCTATTATTGAGAGAGCTGGTTGGATTTGGGTGTGGTGTTGTTACGCACAGGTCTCCCAAATCCATAGTTTTTACATAACTTGTAGGGCAGCCTCGTGGTGTGACTGAGGCCTTATGGTTTCCTTGCATTAGAGGGTATTGCTAATGGAGTTACATGAACACAGATGGTGTTCCCAGCAAAATACCTTTCTGTGAAGTCACCTGCAGCGTACTCAACAAAGCATGGGCCAAGAGAGCAGCAAAGCTGGGGTCCAGGTCCTGGGAGTGAACCAGCACTGTGTCCTGGGGATACCCAGCTTGCTACCCTGTAGCAGTAAGGAGAGATTGCATTAGTGGTGACCTCGCCGTCAACATGACATTCCTTGGAGTCCCCTGGTTCTGGTGAGGCTTTTGTTTTTCTTGACAACCCCTTGGGTTGGGGTGCTGTGTTCTGAGGCTGTGGCCATCTATGACTCCTGACCCCAATCCATTTTTCCATGGATTTCTGCAAGTGTAGACTTCCAGTGTAGACATGGTTGAAACTGTTCTGTCACACACATGCATTTGCATTTCCAGAGAATATTGAAGCAAGCCTGTGCTGGGTTGGAGCTGACTCTCAGTAAGAGCCTTGACACCATCAGGCTGGAGTAAATATTCTGGGGAAGCTGTGGGTAGGGGTGCAGGTGTGGGTGTGAGAGGAGAGGGGCTTCCAGGAGCAGCAAGTATCTTGTCCCATACACTGAGGGTGTTCGGTGGCCCCAGCAGATGCAGTGTGTGGACCCTGGGCAGGGCCCTGGAACATGGTTTTGACCTGGTAGCGAAGGGCAGTGGTGGAACACAGCATGCGTGTTGGCGTGGGGCGGGGCGGGGGCTGAATCGGGGTGAGCTCTGAGGAGGACCGTCTACCTCCCAGCTCCTCATATTGCAGTGCCCTGTCCCTCTCCTCAGGAAGAGGACACCGTCCTGCAGGGAGGGTCCTGGTGCTGCCTGTGCCACACAGAGACTCCCGGTCCTGCAGATCTAGCTGGGAAAAGCAGGAGCTCCAAGTCTCTGCCCTTTGTCCGCCCTTCCCAGCCGCCTCTCACAGCTGTCCATGTGCCTGGTGTTTAATCTGCAGCAATTTTACAAAAAGTTATGAGGGAATGACTCCCTTGAGCTGTTTAAAATATGTCCCTAAATCGTTGACTCTTCTCATATAGAAAAGGAGGTTTACTTGTCTCCTGTTGAATTGAGACTGGGTAACATCTTGACCAGTTGAATTCACCTGGCTTGGTGCCATGCTGTTTTTCTGGGATCGGACCTAATGAACTGGTATCTTTCACTTCCTCTCTATTGGCTGGTACTGCAACCTGAATATTTTTGTCCCTCTGAAATTCATATGTTGAAATCTTAAACCATTAGTTGATAGTATTAAGAGGTGGGAGCTTTTGCAAGGTGAGAAAGTCAGGAGGACCCAGGCTTTAGGAGTAGCATTAGTGTCCTTATAGAACATGCCCCAGAGAGCTCCCTCTCCCCTCTCACCAGGTGAGAATATGGTGAGAAGGTGCCATCTGTGAGTCAGAAAGGCAGCTCCCAAGACACCAAATCTCCTGGCACCTTGATTTGGACTTCTCAGTCAGTGAGAAACACATTTCTGTTTTTATAAGCAACTTGGTTTATGGCATTATTTCACTAGCAGCTGAGACAGACTAAGAGTGCTGGCAACTTTGGAGCCCCAGACGCCATGCTTGGAGGAAGCCCAAGTGTTGCACAGGGAGAGGAACTAAGCCCACCTGCAAGGACTGGCTAGAGAATGCAAAACAATGCGGTTTCTAGGGGAAAAATTCTGGTTTGCAGTGTTTTAAAATTTCTGTTCTTAAAATTCTCCCAGCTATGGATTGTTTAACAATTATCTTATAAAAAATGTCTCTCTCTTGAACCAGCAGGGTCCAACCCCAGCATGTCACACAGTCTCTTCAGTCTTGCCAGAGCTCCCAGCTGAGCCAGCTCCACCTGCCACCTGTGCACCAGGGTCTCTGCCCTGCGATCTTTAGATATCGACAGAACCTCCCCTCTGATATCCCTGGAGGGAGCTGGGCCCTATTACAAATGTGTGAGTGAAGCCCTGATCGTGCTGTTTCAATCCTCTAAGTTTGTGGTGGCTTTTTACAAAGCAGCAGGTGAACAGGGAGAGAAGTTCTCATTGTTGTGGAGAGAAGTTGAATTTTTGAACTTATTGTATGTAAACTTTTGTGTCTCTAAAATATTGACAGATCTTCTCACTTTATGTCCAAAGTGTAACACAGAATCCATCATGGTGGGGAAATGGGATTGTGGACTTTTTCCAGGGACCGAGTGACCCCTGTCACCTGTTCTTAGGTTAAATTCTTCCTTGGGGAACAGGGGCGGTATGGGACCCAGGCGTGGTGCCAACCTCTGCCCTCAGTGACATACTCAGAGGAGGGCATGGGACTCAGGGTTGGCTGGAACAACAGGGAAAGGAGTAGGGATTTTCTCCAGGAGATCAGCTACGACGGTCATAGAGAGGACCACAATTCACATGGCTGTCCCCTGGGGAGAGAGCCCAAAGTAAAATTAAGAAAGGGGGAAAATACGGTGAAGACAGCCATGTAATGCATGCTTTGAGTCCTTGGAACATGTATTTCCTGAAGCCAGAATTCTTCCTCAATTCCAAGATATAGAGTCAAAATGCTAACTCAACTTGTCATGGGTTGACACTAAGATGCCTGAAAAACATCAAAAATACCAAACTCAGAGAACCTGAGGCAAAGATGGTGTGGCGCACAAGGACAGGAGATGTGAGCAGAGGACAGGTGGCCCGTGTACAGCCTGGGCGTTGGGCTCTCACTGACCAATAGGGTAGGAGGATGACTACTTGAGAGGCTGGAAGGACAGCGGGTGAGGTCAGGCGTGGAGAGTTTCCTTCAGAAGCTGGAGGAATTCCAGGTGGTGTTAGGAGTTAATGGATGGCCACTGGGTGGAGGGCTGGGGCAAAGGGGAGGGGGTGTCACTGTCATCCAGAAAGCACTGTGAGGTTGGGAGTGTGGTCTGCCAGGAAATGTTACAGTGAACTCTTTCCCTTAGTTTATGAGTTATCTGGCTTTTAGTGGCAAAGGAAGAAATACAGAACTTCAGAAAAGGAAACAAGTACTTTTCTCATCCCTTGCATTCTGATTTGTATGTAAGCAGAGTTTAGAACAAACAGAAAAACAAGTTTATACTGTTCTTGTAAAATAAAAATTTCACCAAGACTTTTAAGAAATGTCAAGGAAGTGTTTATTGAAGACTGTTGCAATAAGAGTCAAAATGCTGTAATAGGAAGAGTCTTTGGACTCAACTTTCCTCAAGCCAAAGGCAGGAGAATTTAAGCCCTGGGGGAACTAGCAGGATAGTTGTGGAGGTCGTTAGGAGGGAAGTTGTCTAGTGTGATTGGGCCATCTGTGTTTGCTAATTTGTGCTTGTTGGAGTTAGGCTCCTACCCTCCCCCAGAGACAGGGCTGCTGTCCTCGGGCAATTGCATTTATAGGAATGAGGCATCTGACTTATTCTTTCTTTATGATTCCACCACACAAGTGGTTCAAGGTAGAAAATCTCTTGTATGTCATCAGTGAACATTGAGTGTTCATGCATCGCAGTGAACAGTTCTGGGTCTCACTTGAGGCAGAGCAAGTTCCCCTGGTTGTCTGGAGATCCTCACTCCTCTCCCCACTTTCTCTGTCCCTAGAGTTTGCAGCTGTTGTTGTCCACCCTGGACTGCAGTAGCAGAATCCACAGGTGGTTCTCCCAGTGTGCCTTTTTCCACACAGCAGAGCAGGGCTGCTCCATCCTGGTCTGCCCCTTCCCCTTGGCCTGATGGATGCTTCTTAGCACATCAGCCTGAATTCGACTCCATCCTTCTCTCAGGCAGTGTCCATTCCTCTAAATTCAGTGGAGGTCAACCTGACCCTGCATATTTCTTGCCCTGAAATTATTCTCTCCATCAGACATTCTACTCTACCCCTCCTTTTAATCTACCCACATCTTAAATACCTGTATGTTTCATCATGAAGTCTTTTCTTGGCTCAAAGCCAAAATGGTGTCTTTCTTTCTTCTAAACTCCTGTTGCTACATGAAACCACATTTTCCCAAGGATATTTTTCTATATTTCAGCCTTCAGTGTTTTTAATTGGCTTTTTTTCATACTGTCCCAGGAACTTGATATATGGACTGCTTTGCCTCTGTAGGTTTCATTTTTTCCTATGCATTTTTAGTAATAACCCAATTTTATATCATTATGTAATATTGGATGTGATTAATTTTATCATAATTAATTTATTGATCTCCTACTATGTGCTAGCCAGTCATCTGGATACTGTGGTGTGACAATGCACAGAACATGCAGCTTCCCTTCTAGAGTAGGGAGAGAAATGTTACAGAGAGTGAGCGAAGTGTACAGAACGTGAGATGCTTACAATTCCTCAGTTAGCAATAAAGAGAACAAGTGGGATGGAGATTGCCCAGGAAACCTGCTGCAATTTAGAATTGAGAAATCAGGGAAGACCTCAGTGACAAAGAGAAATTTTAGTGGAGACCCCAGGTCTGGGGAATGAGCCAGGTGTACTTCACCCTGGAATGGAGTCAGCCTGGCCCAGCCCACAGTTTGGAAAAATCTGGAAAGTTAGTTCAGGGACCACAGGACTTTGAAGCAATGGCAGTTACTGGAAACCAAGGACTGCTCCTGGCCTTCACAATCTGAAGTCTTGTATGTGTCCTTTTGAAGGCCAGTGACTTTTAGATTTGCTCTTTTGAGGTCTTTTCTATATCTTATACATATTCTTCATTCTTTTCATTTCCTTTTTCCCTTTTTTCTCCTCTGACTTTGTATTTTCAAATAGCCTGCATTTGAGCTTACTGATTTTTTTTTTCTTCTTGATCTATTCTGTTATTGAGAGTCTGTTAAAGTTTTCTGCCACGCAATGTATTTCTCAGTTCCAGGATTTCTGTTTGATTTTTTAAAAACTATTTTGATCTCCTTGCCTAATTTTTCTGATAAATTTCTGAATTACTTTTCTGTGTCATCTCAGAGTTTGCTGAGTTTCCTAAAAACTGCTGTTTTGAATTCTGGAACATTGCCATCTTCTTAGGGTTGGTCATTGGCTCCTTTGCACGTTTGGAAGGTCATCATTTTCTGTTTGCTGTTGTTTCTTATGCAACATCAGGTACACCCAAGACTGAAGGAAGGGTTACGATGTACCAGGCCTCCACTTCCTCATCTCTCAAATCTAGACAGTTGTCTCTCTCCTACTTCATGTGTGGTAGGGAAAGCAAGTGGTGTGGTGCCTGACACAGTGGAGCCAATGAATGGATATTAACCAATATTGCCATAGTTCCTTGATCCTAAGATGGTAGCTATCTTATTAATTTTTGTTTCTGTAACTGAATATCTAAGACTGGGTAACTTGAAAATAAATTTATTTCTTACAACTGTGAAGGCTGGGAAAACCAAGGTTTAGAGACTGCATCTGATGAGGCCCTTCTTGCTAAAGAAATCTCTGCAGTCCTCAGTGGTACAGGTCACCACTTGGTGAGGTAGACACACGAGAACAAACCTGGCTTTTACAACGGACTCACAGCAGAGCCACTCTTGTGACAATCTGTTAACATGTTAATTCATGAATGGGTTAATCCATTCAGGGGCATACTGCCCTCAAGACCCCATCACCTCTTAAAGACCCCACCTTTTAATAGTGTTATACTGAGGATTAAGTTTCAACATAAACTTTTGGAGGATATACTCAAATTATACTAATACTGATTATACAATTATAGAAGTTTATCAAAATAAGTCAAAGCAAGACCACTATCAGATTATATTTACACATAGATGTAAAATACATCAAAAGTTTCAGAAGCAAGGCTGGGCGTGGTGGCTCAGACCTGTAATCCCAGCAATTTGGGAGGCCAAGGCAGGTGGCTCACCTGAGATGGAATTCAATACCAGCTTGGCCAACATGGTGAAACCCTGTAACTACTAAAAATACAAAAAAAATTAGCTGGGAGTGGTTGCATATGCCTGTAGTCCCAGTGACTTGGGAGGCAGAGGCATGAGAATCACTTGAACCTAAGAGGTGGAGGTTGCAGTCAGCTGAGATCACACCACTATACTCCAGCCTGGGTGACAGAGTGAGGCTCTGTCTTTAAAAAAACCAGTTTCAAGCATTTAATCTGTGAAAAACATGATATAGCATATAATAGAAGTAGGATATTATTAAAGTCCTCCTAAAGAACTGGAACAGGATTGAAATACAGAGACTTAGAAGATTGCTCAATAAAACTGAAGGTCCAGTGTGATGGTTAATTTTATGTGTCAACTTGGCTGGCCTGCAATGGCCCAGATATTTGGTCAAATATTATTCTGGATATTTATATAAGGGTGTATGACTGGACATGATTAACATTTAAGTTGGTAGACTTTCAGTGAAGTAGATTGTCCTGCATAATATAGGTGGTCCTCATCCCATCAGCTGAAGGCATGAATAAGGCAAAGGTTGACCTTCCCTGAGCAAGAAGGAATTCTGCCAGCAGACAGGCTTCAGACTTGAACTGCAACTTTGACTCTTCCCTGGGCCTTCCGCGACAGTCCATCCTGTAGATTTTTGACTTGCTAGCTCCTTAGTCACATGAGGCACTGACTTAAAACAAATCTCTCTATACAAACACGTTCTTTTGATTCTGTTTCTCTGGAGAACCCTGACTAAGAGATACAGTTTAGGTAGACATTTGATTTGTGTGGCCATCTGAATTTTCTGCAGCAGAGAACAGGAAGATGTGCAGTTAGACTGATTGGGGTTGGGACATAAGAATGAAGATGTGTAGGATAGAAAGACGAGGATACATACAAGACATGGATAAAATGAAAGTGAAGTGCCTTTTATCAGGCTTTTTTGTTTAGGTCCATGCTGAGCCAAGAACTTACATTAACAGTTATAAAAAGCTTCCTACAGCCTGAAGGAAGGGAGAAGAACATCTTCTATCTTGTTTTATGTAACCTGCTCTCCTCTTGGCCAGAGACTTAATGTTCCATTTAATAGCTTTGGGCTTGAGGAAACATTAATTTTGTTTATTATTGCAATTTTTACCCAGGATAGTAGAGAGTGAGTATTCTCCCCCATGACCTTGGAATCCTACGCCATGGAAGTTATTCATATCCCTTGATCACTAACATAAGACCAGGGTCTTAGCTTCAAGGGAAAACTGGACATTGAAGAGGTCTGCCTGGAAGCCTAGAGTTGTTTATACTGTAGCTGTTCTGGACCGAGCAGCAGAGTCCCTAACAAACGCCCACATTGTAGTTGATATTTACATAAAGGCTGATGAGAAAAAGGAGATGCTTTTAAAAATTCTTGTAAAAATAGAACCCATTGGCCAGGCACAGTGGCTCATGCCTGTAATCCCAGCCCTTTGGGAGGCCAAGGTGGGCAGATCTTTTGAGGTCAGGAGTTCAAGACCAGCCTGGGCCAACATGGTGAAACCCCATCTCTACTAAAAATACCAAAATTAGCCAGGCACAGTGACAAGTGCCTGTAATCCTAGCTACTCAGTAGGCTGAGGGAGGAAAATCACTTGAACCTGGGAGGCTGTGGTTGCGGTGAGCCAAGATTGTGCAAATGTACTCCAGCTGGTAGAAAATAGGAAGACTCCGTGTGAAAGATGCATGCACGCGCGCGCACACCCCCCTCCCCCCCCCCAAAAACAGAACACATCAAAAAGAAAGCACAGAGACCAAACAATTAGTCAATTTTGGCTGTGAGTAAAGCATTTAAATAGAGGAACATCACAATGTACTTTTAAGCAACCAGGTGGGACTTGGAAAATCCTTTCACCCTATAGGCCAACTTGACCTAAGTTCACAAACCTTGTAGAGTGACATTATCTTCCCAAAAGATAGACTTGTATATAGCATCTGTGGTCTCTCCACTCCTCATTCTGGTTCCTGCTGCCAGAACGCCTCGCCTCTTGGGTGGTGCGTGAGAACGCTTACCCTCTTCTCTCATGCTCTCTTGCTGGACCTCCGGTTCCAGGACCAGGTGTGACAGCAAGAGTGGAAGAGAGTCTGCTGAGAAGGGGTGCTGAGGCAGAGAACCAGCCCCTACCATCTATCTCCTAGTGACAGGGAGAGCTCTCACCAAGGACCATCAGGCAAGGAAAGGCAGCATCAGCCTGCACTAGCTTGGTAGGTTCTTTAATACTGGAAGTACTTCTGTGCACAGGGAGAAATATCACCACTATTTACACTAAGTATAAACCAGTTCTTGAGTATTAAATGTTGATACAAAGGTACTTATTTAAATTCTCTTCCTCTACATTGATGCAATACATTTATCATGCCTGATTGTTTCTAAACACCTCTAACACCTTAAAGAATAGATAAACATGGCCGGGCACAGTGGCTCATGCTTGTAATCCCAGCACTTTGGGAGGCCGAGGTGGGTGAATCATGAGGTCAGGAGATCTAGACCACTTTTTAAAATTAAAGGAAAGTAAACATAGCCCATTAGATCTCTCTTTCTGTTGAGCCAACAACCACCCTTTGCCTCTCATCATAGTAACTTCTATTTTTGGGGTATCATTAGGAATGCACTGAATTTTTAAAGTTCAAACTATTCCAATTAACACTTATATGTTGCTAGGCACAGTGGCTCAAGCATGTAATCCTAGCACTTTGAGGAGGGCATATCCCTTAAGCTCAGGAGTTCACTACCAACATGGCAACATGGTGAAACCCTGACTCTACAAAAAATACAAAACGTTAGCAGGGTGTGGTGGCACATGCCTGTAGTCCCAGCTACTCAGGAGGCTGAGGTTGGAGGATGACTTGAACACAGGAGGTCAAGGCTGCAGTGAGCCAAGACTGCACCACCGTATTCCAGCTTCAGTGACAAAGTGAGACTGTCTCAAACAACAACAACACACCCAATTACATTCATTTCTGCTATTTTGTGATTGCTCTGTGATGCTCAGATTGTGCATCATTGGAGTGCAAAGGCCAGTTAACTTGATGTAGATCGGAATTCTCTATACAAAGAAACTATACAAACCACCAAATAAAAAGCAAGAAGAAAAAAGAAAAGAAAAGAAAATTAAAAAGGTCAAACACACGAAGTTTAATGCTTAAACTTTATTTTGGAGAAATTTAGAAAGACACAAGGTACACAGAGTAAAATGTTTTTCTTTTTTCAGGACTTTGGGTGGAAAATCTTGCACTGCTTTGGTTTCTATCTAGGAAGCTCAGCGACAGCAGAGTCTGTAGGTGCGGCCATTCTGGGTGCACTTCCCCCTGTGGGACTCAGGGTGATCGCAACAGCCGGTTCGGCAGTAGCAGACAGCTCTCGCCTGAGAACCTATGGAAAGAAGAGAGGGTCAGGCACAGTGAGGGAGGGGGGAGAAAGGACAGGCAGAGCCAGACCAACTGCAATAGTCTAAATAAGAGACACAGTACCAGTCATGTGAGGATGGAGAAAATTCATGTCTTTGACATAAATGACAAGAAATCTTACTAGCTATGTGTTAGTCATGCAGCTCATAGTTTTTTCTCATCTGAGTCTATTCAGTACATGTTTATTACCTGCTTTCGGGGTCCAACAATCTCCCTCTCAACCTCAGGGTTACCTACTCTTCCTTCTGCCTCATCCATACCTCTCATCTTGACCTCCATGTATGACCTCCATGTCCTAACAAGGCTCCTGAAGCAACTGGATCAGTCTCTGAGATGCTGTATTGTGCATGCTCGTGTCATGGGATCAGCACTTTGGTGTTCTAGGAGTCTTTGAAGACCTTCCAAATTCAAATTCCTCATTCTCTTTTTTATTAACATTTTACGTATTTACTTATTTTAATTAACAAATAATAATTGTCTATATGTATGAGACACGATGTTTGGATCTAAGTATGTATTGTAGAAAGATTTAATCAAGCTTATTAGCCTACATCAAAACACACCCATAGGTTCCTCTCTAGGTTCTAAAATCTTCTCCAATGGACAAAGTAAAATATTCTCTCTATAACCAAGCCTACCCATTTAGACCCACAAAGAATTAGTCAGTGTAGCTCTTTTGATCCTAAAAGTAGCAAATGTCACATAAATATCTTAGAACTAAAAGTCTTTGAAGGAAGAATATCTTTTAAATATATTTGGTTCTCTCTATCTAATTTATAGATGAGAAAATCAAGGTCCAGGAAGAGTAAGTAAAGTCACTCCAGTGAGGTAGACCTTTCAATGCTTGACCCCAGCACCTGTCTCCTCCAGCCCTTTCTTTCTAGATTCTGCAAATCTGTGAGATTGATTCTCCTACCTGAGGCCATAAAAGCAGAGAGTCCATTTCCTGCAAAGGAGACTGTAACGTCCTTGTTGTCTGCCTCAGGCTGGTACTGGGTTACAGCTTCGTCAGCTCTTGGCTGGAGTGGCTCAGCCTGAGCCTGCAGGGCCACCAGGAGAATGGCAGCAAGGATGGCAAGGGTCCTCATGGCTGGGGTCACCTGGAGGAGAGCAGGAGAGGATGTGTTGGGTGAGGAGTCAGCCTGGATTTATAGCTCTGCTGGCAGAAGGGCGAGACAGAAGCTGCAGTCGGAGGAGGTGGGCATGTGATTGGGAGGGGAAGGGCCGCCTTTGCCCTCAAGGTCCCTTTGATGGCCTTCTTTGTCCCAGCTTTCATCACAGCTTGAGTCTGTGTGCTTAGTGCATGTTCTTGATCCAAGCTGTTAATGATGATAAGGATACTACTATCATATTCTGTTTCCCATCTGTTTGAGTATTTACTTTTATATGTTCAAAAAAGAAAAACAACAGTGCTTTCATTCAATACGTTTGGTGATTAAATGCCTCTTGTTTTCTGAAGATGGTCCCTGGTACCCTCTGGATGACTCTCTGGGGTCAGACCCGGGTCTCAGTGGCGTAGAGAGTTAATTCATTGCAGGATTCAAAGATAATACTAACTTCACGTAGCAGGCTTTTGATTGAGATCTTGAGGTGAATAGTCTCCTGCTGGGGCCAATGTGGAGAGGACAACAACCTTATCAGGCTATGGGGGAAATGAGTTCAGGAGAATAGTAGGCCATGTTGATCAGATTAAAATCAAAATTCAGATTTATTTCAAGAAGTCAGTGTGATCTTGAATGCATTACATAAAATGTGTACCAGGTACTTCTCTCCACTTTGAGGAATGCCAAAATAATTTAGACGCCTAAAGCCCCCTTCTGAGATCTTCTATTTTTCTTTAGTTATAGGAGATTTTAAATCATGCACAAGGACAACATTCAAAAGGTAGAAGAAGTAATGAGCTCCCATTCCCACCCCCAGGCCCTCAGCTCTGACCCAGGAAACCATCACTGTTAACAGTTATACATAGTACTCTGCACTTTGCTTTTTTTTACCTGTATCATGTGCACTTTGTATATCAAAACACATGGAATGCTATTATAATTTTTAATAGCTTTATACTATTCCAGGGTTTGTATATGCCATCACTTATTTTTTTCTATTGATAAAATATTACAAAATTGTTACAATTTGGTTAAACTTTTACAGTAACAAGTAAAGTTACAGTGATTATCTTAATATATGTCCTCTTACCTATATGGATAAGGTATATAGAAGTAGAATTGCTGTGTCAAAGAATGCATCTTAAGCCAGGATGGTAGTTGTATCTACTTGAGGGGTTGAAGTGGGAGGATCATTTGAGCCCAGGAGTTTGATGCCAGCCTAACAGCATAATGAGACCCCTTTCTCTTAAAAAAAAAAAAAAAAAAAAAGAGAGAGAGACTATGTCTCATAAATTTTGAAGATATTACTACATACTTCTATAATATTACCACAGTTGATCCAAATCCTTTGGTGCTCAGTGGACCCTTGGGGAACCTCTGCATTTGAATTTTCATTTAATTTTTTTCAAATTTATTTATTTTTAATTGAAAATAATTTTTGTGTAAGGTATGATGTGATGTTTAGATTGATATCCACATGGTAGAAACACCTGATCCAGCTAATTAAGATAGCCATCACCTCACCAATTTAATTTAATTTTTTTTTTTTTTTTTTTGAGACAGAGTCTTGTTCTGTCACCCAGGCTGAGGTGCAATGGCATGGTCTCAGGTCATTACAACCTCTGCCCCCTGGGTTCAAGCTATTCTCCTGCCTCAGCCTCCTGAGGCTGGGGCTACAGGCACATGCCACCATGCCTGGCTAAGTTTTGTATTTTTAGTAGAGACGGGGTTTCACTGCATTGGCCAGGCTGGTCTCAAACTTCTGACCTTGTGATCTGCCTGCTTCAGCTTCTCAAAGTTCTGGGATTACAGTCATGAGCCACCATGCCCAGCCTCCAACTTAATTTTTTTTAGAAGAATTACAAATGAATTCCTTTAGCGGTTTGAAATATACAATAGATTACTATTAACTGTGGTCACCCTGCAGTGTCAGAGATCACTAGACTTACTCTCCAGCGTAACTGAAACTTTGTATCCTTGGTTCAACATCTTCCCTTTTCCTATGCCTCCCTCTAACCTACCTCCAGCCTCTGGTAACCACCTTTATACGCTGGGTCCATAAAATCGACATTTTAACATTCCATATATAAGTGATATCATACAGTATTTGTCTTTCTGTGCCTGGTTTATTCTGTGCCTGGTTCCATCCATGTTGCCATGAATGAAGAATTTCCTTCTTTTCTAAGGCTGTATAGTATACCAACTTGCATATATACCATATTTTCTTTATCCATTCATCCACTGATGAACATTTAGGCTGATTCCATATCTTGCTTATTTTGAGTAATGCTGCACAGGACATAGGATTGCAGGTTCTTCTTTGATGCAGTGATTTCAATTTCTTTGGAGATATACCCAGAAGTGGGATTGCTGGATCATATGGTAATTCTATTTTTAGTGCTTTGAGGAAACTCCATATTATTTTGCAAAATGGCTGTACTAATTTACCTTTCCACCAATGGTGTACAAGGGTTCCTTTCTCTTTATATCCTCACCAACAGGTATGATTTGTCTATTTGTTAAAAGCCATTCTGGCAGATGATTACCACAGTGTGCGTTAATTTGCGTTTCTCTGATAATTAGTGATACTGAGTATGTTTTCATATATCTGTGGGCCAGAACCATTGCCCATTTTTAAACTGAGATATTGTTTGCTTCTTACTGAGTAGTCTGAGTTCCTTACATATTTGAGATATTAGCCCTTTATCAGATATATGGTTTGCAAATACTTTCTCCTAGTCCTTGGGCCATCTCTGCGCTTCGTTTCCTTTCTGTGCAGAAGTTTTCTTGTTGATGTAACCTCCTTTGTCTATTTTTGCTTCTGTTGTCTGTGCTTTTGGAGTCCTGTCTTAGAAATAATTGCTCAGAGAGATGTCATAAAGATTTTCCCTCATGTTTTCTTGCAGTAGATTTACAATTTCAGATCTTTTATGTAAATTTTTAATCCATTTTGAGTTGATTTTTGTGTACAGTGTAGGATAAGTGTCCAATATCATTCTTCTGCTAGTAGATATCTGGTTTTCCTTACACCTTTTATTGAAGAGAAAGTCATTTCCCCATGTGTGTTCATGGCATCTGTGTTGAAGATCAAATGACCATAAATACCTGGGTTTAGTTTTGGGCTTTCTCCTCCTTTCCTTTGGTTATTGTGTCTTTTTATGCCAGACCATGCTGTTTTGCTTACAATAACTTTATAATACATTTTAAAATCAGAGAGCATGGTGCTTCTAGCTTTGTTAGTTTTGCTCAAGACTGCTTTAGCGATTCGGGGCCAATTCTGATTTCATACCAATTTTAGTAGTCTTTTAATGTCCATGAAAAATTGCATTGGAATTTTGTTGGGGATCTACAGATCAATTTGGGTAGTATAGACATTTTAATAATATTCATTATTCAAATCCACGAACTCAAGATATCTTTCCATTTATTTGTGTCTTCTTCAGTTTTATTCATCAATATTTATAGTTTTCAGTGTACAGCTCTTTCACCTTTTTGGTTAAATTTACTTCCAAGAATTTCATTTTTGAGTGCTATTATAAACAGGATTGTGTGGGCTTCTAAACTCTTTGTGCCAGTCCAAACTCCTGTCTTTATTTTTAGTGACTCCTACAAAATTACAGAGCATCAAGTCATGCTATTGCTTTGAGAGAGTAGAATAGGAGCCAGACCCTTAGAATACAGTGGAGAGGTTGAGGTGTTTGATTATGTGTATCAGTTTCTTCTTTCCTTGCAGAGAAACGAATAGAGTGTATCTCCCACTTATTCTGCCTTACAAAAAGGAGAGGATCTCAAGCAGATCTGTAACATCTATAATATTTACTTGAATTAGTGAATTAACAGGGAGACTGGGAGGACTGGAACTTCCTGCATCAGTGATTCCACCTTTCATGGCCCTCGTTCTGCCCTGGTGGCCATTTAGCACCAGGTTTTAAACCATCTGTATTCATACTGCTTCTCTTCTCTTATTTCTCACTAGATGTTGCTGAGTTTGCAGATAGCATTCCTTGATTGCTTCCCAGCCTACATCTCTCTGGCATTGTCCCTCTGAATCTTTAGCAATGATTCAAGAAACAATTTGGGACACTTTTATTCCAGTTCTAACCATTCTTCATGAATTCTGTCACGTGTTTGATCACCCAGAGTCCTCATTAATTAGAGAAATTGACATCTTCAGTCTCTCTTCTTCCTTCTCTGACCCCAAAATTAATTGGGTGAGCAGAAAATCTGAAAAGAGAAATGGGTGGCTTAAAAGCCACTGTCCAGGCCTGTGGTGTGACAGGCAGAGCTGAGCACTGCCCCAGCCGGAAGATGCCCAGTGGCCCATCTTCTCAGGACCTGTCTGCAGCCCATTGCTTGGCCTTGGACAAACTCTGCAGCCAGTCATCATGTTTCTCACTTATTTCTGGCAGAAGTATTTCTAGAGAACTCCACTGGGTGGGGCATGGTGGCTCACGCCTGTAATCTCAGCACTTTGGGAAGCTGAGGTGGGCAGATCATTTCAGGTTAGGAGTTCAAGACCAGCCTGGCCAACATGGTGAAACTCCTTCTCTACTAAAAGTACAAAAATTAGCCGGATGTGGCAGCGGGCACCGGTAGTCCCACTATTCAGGAGTCTGAGACACAAGAATCACCTGAACCCAGACAGCAGAGGTTGCAGTGAGCTGAGATCATGCCACTGCCCTCTAGCCTGGGCAACAGGGTGAGAATCAGTCTCAAAAAAAGAAAAAAAAGAAAAGAAAAGAAAGAAAACTTCACTGACATTATGGAAAATAGCTTAGCAATGTGTTTGTAAATAATCATTTGGAAGAAAATGCCTTTCCCTTCTTTTTTTTCTTTAACTACAGCAAGGTGCCCATTATCTACTGTCCTCTTGACTTCAAAAACCTGCTGTCATTTAAAATAAAGCTTGAAGAACTGAAGAACGATTTTTCTTGTCCTTTACTCTGAGTCCAATCTTACCTGTTCTATACTCAGGACAGGACACAAACAGGATTTCCATCCATAATATGGACATTCACTCTTAGAAGGCATGTACTCCCCTGATTGACGTTTTGATTATTTAACATAGGAATTAATTTAACTGTGCTAAAAAAGTAGGGGGCAAGGGAATTGGCCTGAAAGAAAATACTTAAGATACCTACAGAACCTGGTTTTATAACAGAGGTTTTGTATTCCAGGATATTCTAGGGGACAAATAATGCTTAGACCTGACCATGTTTATTACTGGTAACAGTCAAGCAGATGGGAGACTGGGAGAGAGATAGGGGCCTTCATGAACACGAAGAACAGGTGTTTCAGTGCAGCCGCTGGATTGGAGAATGTCAAAGGTCTGAAGTATCAACCCAAAGGATGCCTCTATCTCACAGCCACAGAGGTTTGGGGTAGCTCATTGCCCTGGGATATTGCTTTCTCCAGATAGCACAGAGCTGGGGTCTTTTCACTCCCCTAGCTACTCAGGCTCCTTTGGTCCCTTGAGGGACATTGACCTCTAGGAGGCTCACAGCCCTGAGGAGCCTTATCCGTCTCTGGACCCTTTTGGAGAAAGCTCAACAGGTCCTAGCCTTGGAGCAACCTGGGACAGAGGACCCAGATGTAGCTGTCCCTTTGCAAAACTCTGCCTTATGGGTTTCGGGTAATAGAGCAGGCCAATGTGCTGTCTGCTGGGAGCTGCAGTCTCAATGGTGCCACCAACTAGCTGTGGGATCATCAGTGAATGACTTCATCTATCATGGCCTCTGTCTTTCAACTATAAACTGGGGGCAATAGAGCCTCTCCAAAGGGGCCTTGTTGCAAAAATTTGGTTCCATGGCCTGTGCATGTCAATCTGAGCAGCTTTAGCCTCAGAGACTAAACCAGGTCTATTAGAATTTGGAGTCTGCATTTCAGTGTGTGTGTGTGTGTACATGCATGCACCTGTGTGTATGTTTGTATGTTTATATGTGTGGAAGCATGTGCATGCATGTGTGGTGAGGGGGGTGTGTTGCGAGGTGGAAAGTGGGGATGTATGTGTTGTACGTGTGCATGTCTCCGTGTCTGAAAGCTTGTGTGCAGGGAGGGGGGATTGTGTGATATAAATGACAGAAAACATGAAAGGAAGAACCAGATCTTGAATGGTTGGTAGGTGTTCAGTTATGAGCTCTTTATTCTGCTCTAATAGGACCTTTAAGATATGTTTCTGTGAGCAGACACAGTCCTCCTCTGGGCCGCTCTGATCTGATTTCCTGCACCCCCAAACCTAGCACTGTGCCCAGTACGCTGCTTCACCTTCCTCAAGGTCACCAGGTGAGAGGCACCTGCAGCTGCAGACCACCATTTTGCCACTGAGCGTCACTCTGGGACCTGTATCCTCAGTCACACCTGCCATGGGCTCAGCTGTCCTTGAGCTTTGTTAATTGAGACCCAAATCTGGGCAAGATTCTATTTGAAAACCTGGAAATTAACAATTTAGTCTATCTTGCACCTTCTCTCTATCTCCAAAAAACGAGTTTTCACGATAAGCTCAATGTATTTGGGCTATGTAGTCCACCTTTTCTTTCTCTTATTTTTTTTTATCTTACTTTTTTGTTTCTGTTGTCCTGGTCATTTTCATAGAGAGGTCAGTGCTGCACTTTCTACCCTGAGGAGCTAGACCTCAGGGTCAAAAGATCTATTTGTCCAGGTCTATTCAAGGCCAGGACAAAAACAGGGTTTCTATCCATAATGTGGACTTGCACTCTTAGAAGGCATGTACTCCCCTGATCAATGATTTAGTCATTTAATATAGGAATTCACTTAACTGTGCTAAAAAGTAGGGGGTAAGGGAATTGGCCTGGAAGAAAATACTTAAGATAGCGACAGAATCTGGTTTTACAATAGAGATTTTGTATTCCAGGATATTCCAGGGCACAAATGATGCTTAGACATGACCATGTTTATTGCTGGTAACAGTCAAGCAGATGGGAGACAGGGAGAGAGATAGGGGCCTTCATGAACACGAGGACCTCCAGCTCCTCCTGGTGGGCACTTACAGCCCAGTTTTGCACTATGGGATGCACCTTCCTCACTTGTTCAAAGGCTGCTGGACACCAATTGCAAAAGCACAGCTGTGGGGACATCCCATGTATCCACAAAAGTAGTGCCTCTTTCTTAAAGAGGATGTGTAGCTCATTGCCCTTTCTTAAAGAGGCACTGCTTTTGTGGATGCATGGGATATGTGTGGTAATTCCCTTATTTGTTCATTCCTGGAGGACCGTGGAGATTAGTGCCAGTCAGGACTCAGTACCCAGGAGTTGCATCTTGAAAATGGCTCGGAAAGAGCCTGGCTAGACCAGGGATATTGACCAGCTTTGGAAAAGGGGTGCTCAGAGGCAGTGCTGATGAACACTGTAAAGCAGAGCTGCCATCTTGCTCTGGCTGTGAGGAAAGTGGACATTCTTTGGGAAACTGCTCATATGGGAGGGTCTAACAATGCAGATGTGAAAATGAAACCCGGCCTCTGACATTTCAGGTAATGACGCAGGAGAGACGCACCATCTGGACCATGCATCAGCAGGCTACCCTCCTTCCCAGGAGGCAGGGGCCCTGGATGGGGTGGGGGAGAAGGTGGGTGCCCACTTACTCAGAGAGGGTGTCAGGCTGAGGAAGCCAGAGTTTTTGGAGAAGAGAAATTTACCACGTGGCGAACTTTGGCTGCCCTCTGGGGCTCCAGACATTGACACAGTTTGGAAGAGTTTGTCTTGTGACAGCCATCGTGCTGTGTGCACTAGCTCTGAGCTGTGTCTGGAGAACAGACTTGAATAATGTTCATTGCTCACTATTCATACTTAATGCCTAATTTAAAGGGGATGGATGTGAGACTGCAATTGCAGCGAGGACTTCCTGGAGGAGAGGTTGTGGTGCTGGCACTGGCATGCTTTAGGACCCCTGGGAAGAGGGCATCTTTAAACAGCGCCCCTTCCCATCAGAGTGAGACGTGGGACACATCTGTGGAAGTCTGACCTGCAGACCCTGACTCAGCGACATGAGTAAATGCACTCTCACACCATTACAGTGATACAAGTGGGCTAGGGATGGCCATTGGCTGCTTTCAGAGGGTGAAATGCAACCAATCTATCTGTCCACACGTTATTCCCTTAAGATTTTACAATAGAGGTTCTAAGTTAATACACTTGTGGATAATTAACATGGTTGAGAGAATGATTTTAAGACTGGAAAAAGCTTTAGGTTCCGGGGTGCAGAGTAAATGCTATTAACAGGTAATTTCCCTTTCGTCTTCCCTGGAGAGATGACCCAGCACAAAATTAACATGAGTCAACAGTTAGAGTGGAGACAAATGAGTGTGGGCTAAGGCCTTTGACAAGTCTCTATCTCTTTCTAACTTAACATAGCAGACCAGCTGGCTGCTTTTGGCCTGCCCCAATAAAACCTTTCAGCCTTCCAAATGGTTTAAGACTAATCTATAACCTTCCCTAATATGTCTTTCATATTTTCTGTAATATTTTGCCAACCACCCCAAGTGAATCTCAACATCAGAGACTCTTGGATAAGGAGTTCTCACCAAAGAATTTTCTCTTGTCCAAGATTCTGCCAGTGCTCTGAGCTGGTGAGCCGTGGAAACCCTGTATGTTGACATCTGGATGAGTCACCTCGGGCTACCAAAACAAATTTTCACAGACCGGGTGGCTAAAACAACAGGAATGTCCGTGCCCACACTCACAGTGCTGGAGACTGGAACTCTGAAGGTATTAGCCGGGCTGGCATCTTCTGAAGCCTCTCTCCTTGGCTTGTACACAGCCATCTACTCCCTGCATCCTCACGTGGTCAGTCCTGCATGTGGCTGTGTCCTAACCTCTTATAAGAACAACAGTCGTATTGGGTTTCGTGCCCCCTCTGGTTACCTCATTTTAACTTAATTACTTCTTCAAAGACTCTCCAAAGGCTGTTATTGGCATGAGCAGAACTCCCTGGAGATGTATAATGGTGGGGAGCTGTCTGTGGCAGGTGTGAGTGCTGATATTCTATATTGTGTAAATAACAGACTCTCCACATTCTGAGGTACGGAGGGTTAAGTCTTCAACATGTGAACTTGGGGGTAACACAATTCAGCCCCTAAAAGCATCCTCTGAAAAAAGCCCGGTGGCTGGTGTAAACCTTGGGGGAAGTTGAGGACGGAGGTGGCCAAATCCAGGTTTCATACCTGTGAACCCTGACAAGAACTTGAGATTTTAAGTGGAAAACAGACAACAGTGGACCAAAATATCAGCAGGAGCCCAGTTACCAGGGGGCTGTGGAAGCCAGGTGAGAAGCCAGTGTGGTTTGCAGCAGGTACTGGCAGTGCAGGGGATACGAAGTGGCCCCATTCGGAATTGATTTTGAAGGTACAGCAGCAACAGCAGTTGCTGATGTAAGAATACAGAATAGGAGGATATCTTAAGAATATTTTTATTTTTTACCCTGAACAACTGCAGAGACAGTGGTCCCATTTTCTGAGATGACAGCACCTGTATGCGCGTGTGGTACCTGCAAGCTGGGGAGATGTATAATGAACAGTTTAGTTTTGGACACTAGGGTGAGATACCTGTCGGAGATTCTAGTGGACACTCCAGGAAAATGTGTTTTGGAGTTTGGAGTTCAGCTGGGTGGTTGGAACTAATATATAAATGAGGAGTCCTTCTGAAATTGAGGGCATTTCGTGCTATCGGTTTGGAAAAGATGACACGGAGAGGTTGAGGACCTCTTTTAATTCTAAAAGAGGATTAAAATTTAAATAACACAGGGTGATTGCCTGAATGAATTACATGGAATTTGAATAATGTCGAGTAATTGCCTGAATGAATTACATGGATTTTGGGGTTAAAAATTCAATATTCAAAGACAATGTAGAGCCTGGAGAAATGTTGACATGCTGTTTCTAAAAGCAGCGACAGCTGAGAAAGCCTTAGGTGGCTGTAATTTGTTGCCTAGCTGTCTGCCCATGCCTGTGGGATGAACTGCACACATTCACATCTTTCAAGGGCTTCATCTCTGCACTACTCTGAACTATCTCCAGCAAAGTCTTTTCTTGGGAAGCCAACGGCAGGACTTTAATCCCTAGAATCCTTTGCAAATTAACCCTTCCAGGTGAGGCTAAATTAGATCCTGGAAACTGACTCCATGGAAGGCAGAGAAGAGGCTATTTTTCTGGTTTTTCCAGTCTGTCACTTTGCGTAGCAGCCTCCTTTTGTCTTTAAGGAGTGTCCTGTCCCTGAGTGGATTAGAACACTGTTTTGCTGTTATGCAAACTGGGTGGAGGTGATCAGGAAGGAATAGTGAAATAGCCAGGAGCTACACCCTGGTGCCCTAGACTTCTTGCCAGCTCAAGCTCCACACGGGACCTGAGCTCCTCCCTAGGCCTCTAAGGGAAGTTACCAGAGCAGGGTGTCAACCTACTCGTGAAGAATTTAGAAGAACTCAGGGGTTAACCCATGCAAGTTTCCTAAGACTTAGAGGCTCAGAAAAGTGGGCTGACCTGACAGCATGCATGCAGTTCCTAGGAAGAGAGGCACGGGAGGGATGTGGTGAAGAATTGTGGTAGATCCCAGCTCTGCCATGTGCTGACTTTGAGCTGTTCAGTAAGTTGCATAACTTCTCTGAGCCTCTGTTTCCACCTTCTCGAAAGAGGGATAAGAGTAACAGTTATTATATAACAATAGCACCTACTTCACAGGATTGTCTGAAGACTAAAAAGGATGAGAGCAGTGAAATTCTTAGCTCTGTTCTTGGCGCACACATGGCAGCCATGCAGTGTGTCATTTTGAATGGCCTCTGAGGTCTTTCAGTTCGAGTCCAGTGTTCATATGCACACCACCTGCTCATGGCCACCTAGTCAGAGGGCTGAGCTGGTTCCTGTCTTATTCTTGTTTAGATCTAACACCCAAGGGCAGGACTCACTGGAGCTGTATAATGGTGGAGAGCTGTCTGTGGCAGGTGTGAGTGCTGGTATTCTATATTGTGTAAATAATAGTTTACCTTGTCACTTTATGATGTGACCAGCAGTAGTGGAAGGAAGAGATATGAGTAGAAGCTTCGCATGGATTCTAAGATTTCGACTTGGGGTTGGAGGAGCTCATATAGTTCACATAACTTTAGCACATCTTTATTATGAATAAAATACCATAGTTCTTAGTTACATTGAGAATGATGCTGGCTGGGTGTGGTGGCTCACGCCTGTAATCCTAGCACTTTGGGAGTCCGAGGCAGGCAGATCATGAGGTCAAGAGATTGAGACCAGCCTGGTCAATATGGTAAAACGCCGTCTCTACTAAAAATACAAAACTTAGCTGGGTGTGGCAGCAGGCACCTGTAGTCCCAGCGACTCGGGAGGCTGAGGCAGGAGAATCGCTTGAACCCAGGAGGCGGAGGGTGCGGTGATGTGAGATCGTGCCACTGCACTACAGCCTGGGCAAGAGAGCAAGGCTCCTTCTAAAAAATAAAAAAAAAAGAGGCGGGGGAAGAATTCAACAGAAAAGGAATGCATTGTCTCTGCTTTTGATTTATTTGGTATTTGCATTAATACCTTGAATCTCTAAAACCTTAAGAAATAAATCATTCAGCGTATTGGAACTTTTTGGTTAGATGAAGGTCTAAGAATTTAATTTCAAAATTTATTTGAAACTTTATGGAACACTTTCCTGGATGAATTAATAATTTTATTTCAATTTCTTCTTAAACATTTGCCATTACAAGTGAATTCAACTTTTTCTTTCACAATTAAATAATTCTTTATAATTTTACATGATTGTTCTATTAATACACAGTGCTACGTAGTTTTAAATAGTTTCATAATGTTTACCCTTTTGAACTCCTACATCTGTTCTGCATTTTTTTTCTATTTCTTTCCTCATGATCAGCCTTATAGACTTCACCTGCCTCAAGCAGAGCAGACGACCATCTCCTTAGAACTGTTACTGAAAATCTGACTTGAGAAGATTAATCCACATTTTAAAATTATTGTCAAGGCCATTTTTAGACCTCTGTTGGCCGAGCTGGCACATACATTTCCCAGCTTGCTCTTCTTCGATGCCTTTCCAGGCACCTGTACCAAATTCCATGCACCAAATTCCACATGAAACACCCAGAATATCATAAAATATGATCATATCTCTTATTTCCCTTAGTCATTGAAAAACACCAGTAACAGATGCCTTCCCACTTGTACAGAGGAGAAAACGAGTTCTGAGAGCTGAAGTGACTTGCCTGAGATCTGACAGCAACTAGAAATCAGCTCTCTGGACCACATGCATGCTGGAAGGCTTTCAGAGAAAGCCTGTGCCAGGTATTTTCATTGACTGACCTAAACTGTGAGAAAGTACCGAGTGGTTGGCTTTTGTCATTTATTCACGGTTTTATTCATTTCTAAAACACATAGTGATAATCTGGCTGCTTCAACAAGAGAGTGTTTGAGAGCAGCCTGTTTTGCCTTGTCAGGCAGGTCAGGGAGGGGAGGGACAAGGCGGGCAGCAGTGTGCAACATACACAGGAGCCCATTGTACCTGCCATATCTGTACATTTCTTTGTCACTTTTGTCACCTTCCTCTTTTTCTTATGGATTTGTAATTTCCTCCTGATACAAGAACAAGTGATATCAACCTCTTCCTGATATATAAATTGCAAATTTCCTTTTCTTAGTTTCATTTCCAATTCTAATTTGTGTGTGTGTGTCTGTTTTATAAAGAAGTGTGAAGTTTTATGTTGTCTAAGTCATCAGTATTTTGTGGATTATGTGACATTCTTATCTTCCCTATATCAAGATTATTAAGATATTCTAATTGGCAAGTTATTTTTACATTTGAACTTTTGCTATCATTAGAGTGTCTTTTGATGCAAAACGTTAAGAATCAAGTTTTGTTTTTGTCTGTCAAATATGTAGTTTTCTTATGCTGGTGATTAAAATATCCAAAATTTCTCCATTGTGTAAAATGCTGAACTCTCACATACGTAGTTATATTTCTTTTTTTCTCATTGTAACTAATATGCCTATTTATTCTGCTTATTCCTCACTTTTTAACTTTTGTGCTATAGCTACCATTTTCAAATACATTATGGAAAATCTCACTACCCTGCTTTTATTTTTGTTAGATGGATTTTGTTAGATGGATTTTCACCCCAAGTTAAGGCAGATAATTCTACATTTTGAATAGTTTACTTCCTGTTATTACCTTGAGGGATAGAAAAAGAAAATTGCTTTGAGAAGTAGATAATTTGGCTTTTATTTAGTATTGAAGGCAGCTTTCTGCTGAGAACTAATTCATCGGTGCTTAGTGTCCCCAGAAGTTGGAGAGAATCTTAGACATCATCTAATCTAGGCTTGTTATTTTCCAGATGAGGAAATTAAGCTCCAGGAATAAGAAGTAGCTTGTTCAAAAATTCATAGGCAAGTATCGTCTCTAGAGTCACACTAAATTAAAGATGTGTTTGTCAAACAAAAACATTTTTTGTCCATGTATTCCAAATGCATTTTTATAAAGTATCCTCTAGGTACCGTCCTAAGTACTGAAGGCATCAAAACTCTTTGCCTCTTCTCAGAAAAATTAATTACATTGCTCTACAATGCCCTCTGACTCCACTGTTCATTCAGTGGTTAAAACCTGGGTCCAGTCATATTCAAACACTTCGTTTTGAGATCTGCCTCCACCAGATTACATTTTAAGCAGCAGTTGTTGCTTATTATTAGATTTTCTTCCATAATTTTATACTCTTTCCTTTTGACTTACTCTTCCAGTCTGAGGTCTTACGTTCTCCATTTATTTACCATCTTAACCCTAAGGAAGTTCCATAATTTCATGGAAATTTTCTTTCCCGTTCTTCTCATCTTTTCCATGTCCTCTAGTTGTCATAGTCGCAGCTTTTCCACTTGCAACGTGAAGAGCTGGCCCAGCTATCATCTAAGGTTTCGCACAGAGGCAGTGCTTTGGTAGTCTGACACCTTCCTGTCGCTGGTGTAACCTCTTGTCCGGGGTCAGAGCTTTGGCTGTTTGACACCCTTCACGTCGCTTGTATATCTGAGTGCCTGCTTAGCTCTTGATGGTAAAGTAGCTTCCTGGGGAACTTCCTGAGAAGCAAGGACTATGCTAAGCCCTCCAGCATGTTAGTAGTCTCCTGTTTCATAAAACTTTTGCTCATTATTCGAGTCAACTGCAGGAAAAAAAAAAAAAAAAAACCACATTTACAAATGCTAATCAGGTACCTAATGCTTGTGCTTGGGCCACTGCAGGCACATGAGGCTAGTCTGCGAATTACTGGCTCCATGGTGTCTCTGGTTCACCAACACCAGTGTGGCCAGAACATGCTCAAGTGATTAGCGGCACATTCAGAAATGATCATTCAAGAGTGAGGAAGAAGTCAAGCAAGCCCTGATCCTGTCCACAGGTGGGAAAGGAGGTGACTGAGTGCTTGATAGTTTGCAGACTGGGGAGGATTTGGTACTAGGCTGTATGCTCCAGATCAGCTATTTTTAATACTACATTCTTAGGCAGGAATGCAGTTGAACCAAGTAGAACATTTCATTCTCACTCCTGTCTCTCTGTCTCTTCCCTGTGCCATGTGCACAACTCTTAGAAGCTTGTAGATCCAGATTTCAGAACTGAGGAGTGACTTTGGGAGATCATCTAACCCCATCATAGATGAGGTTATTTTTGTCATTCACAGAGGAGGGACCTGAGGCACAGAGAGGTGATATGACCTGTAAACCAGAAGCAGAGTCAGAGCCAGGAACTGGGAACCCCAAATCTTAACGCATTTTGTATATTTACTGCATAATGTTCTCAAGATCCCTGAAGATTTTCCTACGGAAGAGTCTAGTTTACAGAAAGTGATGCTGTACGTGGGTTTTGAGCATAGGTTAACACGACCTTGAGTTGAATTTCTGCTCAACCTCACTAGAGATGAGGTCTTGTTGCTTCAACTCTGGAACAGTCATTCTTAGGACCTCTGAAGACTATTTTGAGGATTAAATGAGATAAGCATGTGGAACACTTAGCCCAATCCTTTGCTCACTGTCAGAGCTTTTAAGTACCAGGTACCAGGCATCAAACCCTGACAATGAGCAAAACATCACACTTGGATGCTCCTTTCCACCCTTACAGCTATCTTACAGAACACCAAAAGCCCCTTATCTACATATGTAAGGTGATATATTTCATTTTCATTGACTTACAGTGAAATAGACTTTCTTGTGTTCTCATTTTAAGGAGGACATTGGCAAGTTGGAAATGACTTTGAAGTGGACAAAGAGGCTGGTGAGGGATTGAGAAAACTTTGTCTGAGGAGCAGCTGTGAGTTCTGGGGCTCTTCAGAACAAGAAAAAAATACTCAGGAGAGTGTGGCTGGTGTCTTCAGAGACATAAAGTGTTAGCACAGGGAAGGGAGATGAAACTCTGCATTTCTATGATTTTGCAAAAGGTGTTTTATTCTTTTAGGTGACAGTTATTCTTTGTCTGGTTCAAACTGAGGAGCTCAATGCTGACAACACAAAGAGTAAACAAATCCAGCCTGGGGTTAACAACTCATCATCTCAATAAATAATAGGTTAGCAAATATGGAGGATCCAACAAGCTCATAATGACAAGGAGACAACATTCTTTTTCTAGTGAGAGAAGGTCAATTCAGTAAGGCCTGTTGTGTCAAAGAGAGTGCTGATGGGCTCAGACTTCTGTGGGCCAGAGAGTTGCGGAGAGGAGAGAACAGCTGGCGTTTTGATTTCTCACCACAGATAAGAGAATAGCAGTGCTCTAACCCCAAGCTTGTCTGTGTAGTGACCTTCTTTTCTAGGGTGTGCCCTGATGGGAACCAGACTCAGGGGCCTTGACTGCCCCAAGGTGCAGAAGAATTTTGCAAGAGATTCATATAAAATCTCACTCTGGGCTGAGTGCTGTGGCTCATGCCTGTAATCCCAGTGTTTTGGGAGGCTGAGGTGGGCGGATCACAAGGTCAGGAGTTCTAGACCCTCTTGGCCAACATGGTGAAATCCCACCTCTACTAAAAATACAAAAATTAGCCAGACATGGTGGTGCATGCCTGTAATCCCAGCTACTTAGGAGGCTGAGGCAAGAGAATTGCTTGAACCTGGGAGGCAGAAGTTGCAGTGAGCCAAGATCGCACCACTGCATTCTAGCCTGGGTGACAGAGCAAGACTCCGTCTCAAAAACAACAACAATAAAAAAAATAAAAAAAATTATAAAAAACCTCCCTGTCTTCTTCTCTTCCTCTTTCTCTTCTTCCTTTTGCTTTTTCTCTCCCTTTTCCCCTAACTCTCTTCTTTTCTATTTTTCTTTCCTTAAAATATCAACCATCATTATGTTGAACTTAATTTTTCTCACTTTCCCTATATCCTCCAGTGATTTCCTTCAGGGTTTACAAACAGTAGTAGCCCTAAATATTCCTAGGTTCCAAGTACATTTTCTCTGTCTCTGACTTGTTAAGTAGAAATCATGACTTGAACTAAATCACCCCAATTTTGACCCCTAAATGGGGTAGCTCAGTGCAAGGGCCTCAGAGGAACTGTTTTGGTTTGTTTGTTTTTTCGTGTGTGTGCGCTGCCATTAAAATCCTCTCAGTTCCTTCATCAGAGACAAATTCATTTCTGATCCCCAAGGACATTTGGGCTGAAACTACAACTTGTGCTTAAGGTATGAGTTGAAATTCTTAATCAAGTTCTGGAAGAAAAATCAAAGGCTTTTACAGAAGAAATCACATGAATTGAGAAACTACTGAAACATCTGCTTTTAAAAGAAACTAAGTATCTTATTTGGTTTTTGAATATTAAGGAAGTTGGTCTTTGACATGAGAAGGGAAGAATTAGGGAGATAAGAAAGAAGAGGTGGAATAAGCTGGGGAGAAGGAGGCGATTTTTGCATTGTGATAACTGAGAGAGAGTTCTGCAAATGTGAGGGACGTCAACCACAGGCTTACTTGGTAATGCTATTTCGACATTTCTCATGCGGTCATGCTTTCTTCATTTGAAAAGTGAGTAGTTTGGGTTAGATGATCCCTGAAAGCTCTAGCAATTGTTAATCAATGCACTTAGATAAGGAGTCAAAATGCTAATTATTAACAAATTTATGATTTTATCATTGAAAACTTGTGGAGAAGTAATCATGAAAAATTCAAAACCAATAAGAATTCAACCTGCGGGCTAGTGATAAATTCAATATACAAAATCAATAGCTTTCTCTATGCAAACAGTAGCCAATTGCAAAATACAATGAAAAAAGAATATGACTCAAATAAAAATAATTATAGTTATTTTTATAATTAAGTTACAAAATGTTTTGGATTCATATGAAGAAACTTCTTGAAGAGTACCAAAAAGATATATTATAATGAGACAAAAATATTTGAAGTAAAATTCTTTTCTTAGGAAAGCTCAATAGTCTACATATCATTTTTTTCTTAAAACTTGTAGTTTCAATTTCATATTAGTTAAAAAAGCAATGAAATTATTTTAACTTGATAAAGTAATTTAAAAGTTATTTTGTAAGAGTGAGTCATAGAGGGTAGCCATGAATCCTGTTAAAGACTGGTGGAAGCTACATTCATTAAAATCGCATGGTACCTGCACAGGAAGAGACAGGAGATTAGAGGAGCAGAGACTCCACTGGGTGAGCTAAGAATGCCGGGGCATTTCATAGTCGGCAAGGTTGGTGTTTGCTCTGCAGTGAGTGTGCACAATGTGCTGTGTTCTCTGTAGGATGTTCTGCTGTACTCCAGCATCAACATGAGCCTCACACTTTAAATTCCTTAGCATCCTGCATAATTTTGTTTCTTTACTGTACAGCCTCAGTTTTCTAAGAGAACGGTGGTACGAACCAGACACCTGCCTTTTGTATGAGATAACATATGGTGAGTGATGACATTTCCGCAGGCTCAGGAAATTTATACTTCTGGGTGCAGCAAGAAACAGTTTCCATGTCATTGCTGGGACAGCAAGTCTGCCATGACTTTTCAGAACAGCCTTTATCCCAAGGCTGAAAAACTAACAGAAACACAGAAACAATTAGGGAAACACACAAAATAAACGTCTTTTAGGGAAATCAAACAAACTACATAAAAGATGATCACCGTGCATATTTCAGCTACTAGATGAGCAAACAAAGTAAGAAGCAAGCCAGAAACAATTCTTGCAATAGCTATGATAAAGGACATTAAATATGCAGAGTTTTAGAAATAGTAAGTACAGATGGGTGACCCAGTAGAAAAGTAGATAACAAGAAACAAAAATAACCAATGAACATGAAAAGAAAGCTTATTCTCAGAAATAATTTTTAAAAGGTATAGTGAGACAAACAGGAATATTATATCAACTGATATGATTGACAAAGATTAAAACAATTGATAATAATTAGTATTGGTAAGAATATTGAGAATTGAAAGATACTTCCATACATTTCAGTAAGAGGAAAAAAGTGGGTCAACAGTTTCTAAAGTGGGCAATTGGCCGGGCACCGTGGGTCACATCTGTAATCCCAGCACTTTGGGAGGCTGAGGAGGGTGGATCACGATGTAAGGAGTTTGAGACAAGCCTGACCAACATAGTGAAACCCTGTCTCTACTAAAAATACAAAAATTAGCCAGGCGTGGTGGCATGTGGCTGTAATCCCAGCTACTCAGAAGGCTGAGACAAGATAATTCCTGGAACCCAGGAGGCGGAGGTGCAGTAAGCTGAGACTATGCCACTGCACTCCAGCATGAGCAACAGAGTGAGACTCCACCTCTAAATCAATCAATCAGTCAATCAATCTTGAAATATACATAGCTGTTGACATTCCATTTCTAGGAATTTTTACAAAGTAAAAGGCACATACATTTTAAAAGATATATGTATAGTCATATAAATATGTGAGGCAAATATATATGAACAAATATTAACTAACCTCTGAGATAATATTTAAATATGAAAAACATGCAATAAAGCTGGCTATGAAGTATGATCCTGTAATTGAAATTTAAGACAGATATTTACACAATTTGTTTGCAAAGAAAATGAATTAAAATGCTTTGAATGGTAAATGGTGGGTATAGTTGAAGGGAGAAGCTATGAGGGGTTTCTACCTTCATTTCTTTTTTTTTACACTTCTCTATTATTTGGAATTTTGTAATACATATTATTTTTTAAAATTAGAAGAATAATAGATTTAAGTGCAAGCAAATCATAAAATTCAAATTCTAGGACTGACTTGAGTTTATTTTTCCACTAACTTTTAACCAACATGAACTCTTTCTTCCTTTAACGAAGATTCTCTAGGGAGGTTGTAACTAACCAACTGCCATATTGGATGATCCTTTTAAGGAGCATGAAACATCCAGTTAACTTGCCTCAAAATCTTTTCTAATTACTTTCCTCACCTGTGAAGGACCCTCTTTATTCCATTGTTAGGAAAGCTTGACTCTCATGCCCACTACCTGCCTGCAGGCCTCTATGTCACCTTGACACCATTCTCCTGTAAGGTGGTCAGAGGAGAGCGTCATACCACGTGTTGAGGAAAACCAGGGCAAGTGTCAGCTGGGGACTAGGGAGCAGGAGAGATGGACACTGCTGTAATGGAGGAGCAGGAGCTGGGAGTAGTGAGATGCTGATCTCAGTGCTCATCGCACCACTGCAGTCCGACAGAACCTCAGCTGTCTGACTTTGTCTTCTTGTTTCTTCCCATCAGGTCTTTGAGAACCTCAGCTCTGTAACGATGAGACTCCACTATTTCCTCGCTGCTCTTTTTGCCATCTTCCAGCTACTGCTCAGTAAATACCAACATCATGGCCCTTTCTTATCATTTTTTCCTCTCCCCAACAACAGTTGGAAGGTTAAGGATTACGGAGGGTACTCAGAGGTCATCACTACACCCCCAAAATAACTTACTGAAAAGTTAAAAAAAATTTCCTCTGTGACTGTCTAAAAGTTATGATGCTAAAAGTCCTGTTAGGTCACTATATTCTACTCCACTTTTCAAAAGTGAGTTGGATGATTTGAGGACCAAATCTATTGACTCATGTGATCAGTATAAACTGGGGTGGAGACAAAGGTTCTTTGTATTTGCCCTGACCAGAGACCTCGTGCCACACATCACAGTGGTGACGAGTTTGCCTGGACAGGGCTTCCGTCTTAGGGGACTGTGAGAGATAGGCCAGGTCATGTGAGGTAGGGGAGCAGGGGTGCCTTGAGAGATGGACCAGGTGAAAGGTATCAATTGTATTGTATCCCTGACACATGAACCAACTCCTGTTTATTCCCGAGGGTGGAAAGATGATTTGGTCAGTAGTTAGATCAACAACAATGGGATCTTATGGCAAATTGAGAGGGTGAAGGGAGGAGAGGCTGAGGCCTTGGAATCAAAGCCACTTGCTGTTGGTGTTTAGCCGGGAAAGATGGAGATTCCATTCATGTGCTGAGCTCTCCTGTCTTCCTCCTCAGACTTTTGGCTTCATACAAACATCTTTCCATTTTCCAGGCATCACTAGGGCACTTAATTTTGAAAGACCCTGCTACCTTAGAGGTGGACTCTGCCTGAAGCAAGGAACACCAAATTGTGAGCCTTTCAGAGGACCCTGCAGAGCTTTCACCATTTGCTGTAAAATAAGGAGAAGCTGATGGAGGAGCCTGACAAGGAACGCAGGTGCGGGATCTGAAGCATGGCTCCTTTAGTTCAAATGAGAGCAAACCTCACTCAAGTCCAGATAATTGATTACAATCATTAGGATTGATTAAAGGAAGATATGTTTCCCATGATGGGGTAGGCATTTTTTTAGGTTAAATAACTTACCCAAGATCATGCAGTCTAAGACCTTTCCTTCAGTGATTTGCAACACTTTATGGAAGGGAGAGTGGATATGAAAGAATTTACTACAGTTGGGAGAGGAGATGTGAAGACAGGGCTGGTCTCAGGACCCCCTGTAGTGGGTGTTGGGCTGAGTAGGAGGAACCTACTGAGGTTGTACAGTCCTGGGAGCATTGTGGTGTTGGGATGGGTAGGAGGGAGGCACACCTGCCCAGAGAGACTACCTAAAGTAGTCAGTCCCACATAGAGAAGCAGGCAGAAGCCTATTGAGAGGTAGAAATTCCAGTTGCATGTCAGAGGCTTATGCTGTAAGGCAGGAGTCCCAGGATAAGTGTGATTATTTTGTGTCTTCCTTGGTCACTTTTCTTGTCTAGGTCCCAGCATCAGCTGTAGTGTCCTGAGCAAGTCTTCCCTCCACTATGAGCATGTGTGTCCTGCTTCGGTGAGAGAGTTAGCTTAGAGATGATCATTGCTTTCTGTAATTTACAATGCAAGTTTGGGGTGGGAGGATGAAGACAGCAAATACTGCAAAGCGCCCGGGGAGGCAAAAGACAAGGAGAAAGATGAGACACAGAAACATGCTGCCAAAACCTAAGCAATCGCATGGAAAAGAAGAGTTTGGCTGGCACTGTGATGAGTGACAAATAGAACCATGACCAGGTCCCAGTCAATGAGTTACTACAGAAAACTCAGCACAGGTTTGCAGATGAACGATGAGTAAAGATATCCAAATAAAGATACAAATATTAACTTCTCCAATTTTTTTTTTATTGACACCAGCTTCCTATACAGTCTGTTTACAGGGATTATTATAAGATTTTGAATATTTTCGGTGCCTTTGAACTTGGTTCACAGCATGCTCTGTCAGAACGGTTTATCTGTCCATCAGGAACATAGTCTACTATTACCAGAAGAGCTTGGAAATCAACTAGTAATTTAGAAATAACTCAGTCTCTTACTTGTATTTCTTCACCATGAGGTGAAAACCTCCTTTGTTCTCCCATATATTTTTTCTCATCATTCACAGATTCACCATCATCTCTCTCCAGTTTTTTTTAATCCCAGCTCTAGCCCTCTCTTTCTATTTCCTTTTCTTCCTTCCTTTTTCTTCTTGTTTCAAGCACACAGGATTGGTCCAGTAGTAGTAGAACAAACCTCAGGGAGGAGGGGAGGGAAAGGAAGGAACTCTAGCGGGAAAAACATAGTGGGAACACTTTGTCATGGATTAAGAAAGAGGAAAGGTTGGGAACACCAGATATAAATGTTACATGTGTATATTGTCAAATGTGTGGTAATGTTCACAATCAGTAGAGTGAGATAGAATTCTGATTTGCCTCCCCACATTGCTTGACTACTCAGAGAAAATTACTAATTATGTTAACTTTCATTTGTTCATTTTTGTCAACAAACATTTACCTAGCAATGAACAAAGCAATATAAAAATTCCTACCTTCATGGTGTTTACATAATAATAGGGAGATAGAAAATAAACACTAGAAATGAGTAATATATTTAATACATTATTTTATGTGCAAAAATTTTAATACGGTTAGATTTGTCACAATCTACATTCCATTTTTCTTCCCATCAGGTTACTTTATACATAGTAAAATTCAAAGTTTGTGGTGTTGAGTTCTGAGGGATTTGCGAACGCAGAGCCCTGTGTTCACTGCCACACTTCTTCTACATGAGCTTCACCCCCAGTTTCTTTGTATTTGTCCATTTTCACACTGCTGATAAAGACATACCCGAGACTGGGCAATTTACAAAAGAAAGAGGTTTATTTGACTTATGGTTCCATGTGGCTGAAGAGGCCTCACACTCATGGTGGAAGGTGAAAGGCATGTCTTACATGGCAACAGACAAGAGAGTTTTGCAGGGAAACTCCCCTTTTTAAAGCTATCAGATCTCATGAGACCTATTCACTGTCAGGTGAACAACACAGGAAAGACCTGCCCCCATGATTCAATTACCTCCTACTGGGTCCCTCCCATAACATGCAGGAATTCAAGATGAGATATGGGTGGGGACACAGCCAGACCATATTACCCTTTATAGACAAACTCCTCCTGTGACTCTGAAACCCCGACAGTCACTGATCTGGTTTCTGAGCCTACAGTTTTGCCTTCAGTGTCATGTAAATGGAGTCATGCAATCTGTAGCCTTTATGTCTGGCTTTCTTAATTCAACAGGTCTTTAAGATTCATCCATGTTGTAGTATGCATCAATCATTTATTGTTGCTCTGTGGTCTTCCATTACGTGACGTACCACAGTCAGTTCACTGGTCAAAAGACAGCTGTGTTTCTTACAATTTGGGGCAATTATTGATAGAACTGCTGTAAACATTTGCATACATGTTTTCAGCTTGAACATACATTTCATTTCTCTATGATAAATATCATGTGGGGGATTATTGGGTCATTAGGTAAGTGTATATTTTACTTTACAGGGAACTACCTAACTGTCTTCCAGAGTAGCCATACCATTTTGCATTCCTATCAGTGGTGTATGAGACTTCTGTTTAGTAGAATAAAGGAAGCTGATAAAAGATGATTCAGAAATTGTTTCTCAACCGTTTCAAAATGGGAGACATTTCCAGTCTAATCAGCAGGCTTCCACTATAAAATGTGATCTTATCTATGCTGAAAACAATTCCTTAAGTTCTAAGAAAATGATTTTAAAGAAATATTGATATTTGGAAAGGCACCTTTGGAGAGAAGAAAATAGTCAATGTCTCTCTAAATCTCGATCCTCTATAAATCAATGAGTTGATGTCAGCAATGTCTAAGTTCTGATTCTATGTGTTAATGCCTAAGTGCCAAGTTAAATATTTCTGTAGAAGGCCAACTTATTTTCTCCTAGCTGTTTAATAATCAACTGGGATCCATTGCTGGATACCCAAGAGTTGTTAAGGAGGAAGGATACAAACAAGTGTGAATAAAATCTCTGTGAGAGCTGATTGTGGTAGCTTACTCATGTAATCCCAGCACTTTGGATGGGAGAATTGCTTGAGGTCAGTCTGGCAACATAGCAAGATCCTGTCTCTACAAAAAAAATTTTTTTAATTAGCCAGGTTTGGTGGCTCATGCCTGTTGTCCTAGCTCCTAGGGAGGTTGAGGTGGGAGGATCACTTAAGCCCAAGAGTTCGAGGTTGCAGTGAGCCACGATTGCACCACTGAACTCCAGCCTGGGAGACAGAGTAAGACCCTGTCTTGAAAACGAAAACAAAAATAAAACCTCTGTGACTTTTTAACTTATAACCAACACACACACACGCATACACACACACAGCCCTCATCCAAAAATCCATAGATTCACAGCCATATAAACAGCATACAGGCGTCTTAGAAAATACCCATTTCAGTGGTTAGAGGTACAGAAACTGAAAACTAGGAAAAGAAAGGCCTTATTCAAAATTAATCAGGGAGTTAGTGGTGTGACCAAACCCAGATTCTAGGTTCTCCCCGCTCTGGTCCAACGGTCTATAAGTTAAGCATGCTCTCAGCAAGAGAGTCCCATGGGTGGTGATGGCTTTATTCAGCAGAAGTCAGGAGCTGTGGTTCTCCTGGGCTACTCTGAGGCCCCTCTGGCTGTTGCAGCTACAGCCTACAGCAGTGTTTGTACCGGCTTTTGCACAGTGCAGGCAGGATAGAGCATCCGTGGGTTTTTTGGTGCTTGCAGGCACCACCCATGTGTTCACATTCAAGAAATATATCCTTTCTCTTATATCCTGTAAGGGAAGAAGGAGAAAAGAAACAAAAAGAGTAAAATCCTGTTTTAAAAAAGCTACAAGCATTCATCTTGTTTAGCACACTATAGGTCACAGGGCAAAACTAACTCTGCTTCTTTTGGTATGATGGGTGAATCTAGGACAGTTCTTACAGCTTTATTTTTTAAAATTCAAAACAAAATTTGGTGATATATGAAAATTACATGAAACTCAAATTTCAGTGTCCATAAATAAAGTTTTAGAGGACAACAGCCACGGTCATTTATTCACACATCATCTGTGGCTGCTTTCATCCGACACAGGCAGAGATGAGTTGTTATGACAGAGATCACATGGTCCACAAAGCCCAAAGTATTCATTACCTAGTCCTTTACAGAAAAAGCTCACTGACAGCTGTAGTAGTCTCTTCTGACTGTGCCGCAAGGCCAGAACTATAAAATTCACTTCCCTCCACATGCTCACCATAAAAGCTTTCTCAAGTGCCTTCCTTCTTCTAGACAGGGCAAAACTTTACAAGTACTGGGTGCAAATTAGTCAGTAAGTATTGAATGAATAGATAACTAAAGTGGGGTCCTGAGTATTCTGATTCCTGAATATGGTACCTGCCATATTCTGTGAAGTGTGAGTTTTTTCATAAATTGTAATCCTTTTAATGTGAAAGCCGAGGCATGGAGTAGGCACTGCCTTCCTATGCTCAGGGAGCTAGGCTGGAAAGCGAATGGCACTGTATCAGCGAGGTTGACCTTAGTCATACAGAGAGCAGGTCTAAAGAGCCAGAGAGAAGGACCAACAACCATAAGAAAACAGTGAGTGTGAAGGGTTTCCATTAGAGTTTATGTCTTTTAAAGGCATAGCATTGTGATGGAAAGCATATTCAACTAAGATTAGGAAACTTGGTTTCTAATTCCTACTCCACCACAACTATAGTTATGGACAACCAGGTTTTCCTTTGTAAGTCACAGATGCTCCTAAGAAGAGAAGGATACATATATAGATACAGATATCTGTATCCACATCCATATCTATAGCTATTCTATCATCTAATCTATTCTCTATCATCTATATTCTGTCTATCTATCTGATCTATCATCAATCATCTGTCTATCTATCTATGTATCTATCACAATTAGGCTGTTAAGCTGTTCAGCAAATATATCTGGCTCTCTATTTTCTTGCCATGAAGTAGGATTGCCTCCCTACATTTTGTTAGGAAGGGCCCATGAGACTTGCTTGGATAATAAATTTTGAGCACAAGTGATGTGTCCTTGCAGGGCTGAGGCCCTTACCTGCGAGTGTGAGACCCTCAGAGCTCCTTCCTTTGCAGTGGCCAGCAGTCGTCAAGGTGGTGGCCACTCCACCAGTGAGGTGGAGCAGCTACAGTGAGCAGAGAAGCCCTGTGGCCACAAAGCATTTCTACCAGAAGTGGGAATTCAACCTTTGCTCTTTTTAGGATGCCAAGATTTGAATGTTGTTTTCACCACAATGTAACCTGGTCCATGTGACATATACAGGAGGTTGCCAGGAAAATGTGAGATCTCTAGTTAAATTTGAATATCAGATAATGAATCATCTTGTAGTATAAACTTGTACCAACTGTTGCATGGGATATACTCATACTTAAAACTGTTCATTTTTATTTTCAGGTATCGTTGGGTATTTAGTAACAGTATAATCTTTGGAACCAAACCAACTTGAGCTTGATTCTAGGCTTCACCACATACAATCCTTGTGACTTTGGACAAGTGATGCCATTTCTTTGTCTAATATGTAAGACAGGGCTAAAAATACCTGCCCCATAAATATTGTTATGAGGAGTACATGGGAGATGATATGTTAAAACACAACACATATTTGTTTTGATGTCTAGTAAAGAGAAAGTGGTAGGCATTATTTGCTATTAGTATTAGTGTTGTCGTTGCCATTGTTTTGAATCTCATGGAAATGGTTTGTAAGCTATGATGCCTACTATTAATGTTATCTGTCACAATTGTTAGTTATGTCTGGTATCTATTGCAACACCTAGAAAAATGTAATCTTGGGAAAAATTTTTTAAATTTCTTTAAGCTTCTCTCTTCTGATTTGTAAAATGGAATTTCTTGTACATGCTGTGCTTTTGCTCAGCCCTGCGGCTGTTCAGTTATCCCCTATTTCAGTGCACCCTTGGCTTATGAATCAATTTGGCCTGTGTCAGCTCCAAGGGCATCTACCTCATCATCCTCCAGGTGGGCTTGTAGCTTACTTGAGGCTGTTTGTATCAGACATCCAAGAAAGAGAAGGAGAAGGTACAGCAGTCTCATAATGGGAAATGAGTGGTCAGGATTATAGGAAGACCTCACAGCCTGAAGGAGGCTCTTTCTTCAGCGTACAGCACTTGACAAGGACAAGTGGTCTAGGAATGAGTTTAAATTGTTAGGAAACTAACAGAGGAATAGAAAACCAATAATACACGTTCTCACTTAAAAGTGGGAGCTAAATTGTAGGAACACACACATAATTCCCAGCTGAATTTCACTTATTTAATGTTACCATAACTTAAGTTTACATAATTTAATAAAATTATATTGAAACTCCTCTGTCACTCCAGTAAGAATGAATGTTCTCAGACACCTAACACGTATCATGAATCTTGAAAGCAGTATCTTAGTTGACATAACTTTTATAAGAGATAGACATTTTCTCTAACAAGTTATCTACAACTAATGACTGAGCTGGGATTTGAACTCTACCAATAATCAAAACTTTTGCTTATTCTACAATCTTTCTTGCTAAAAAAAAAAAAAGGAAAGATAACATTTTTTGAATAAAAGAATACATTTCTAGTGAGATAAACTAGTTATGCATGTTTGAAGCAAAAGAGCTTGAGGTTTAGAGAATGAGCAGGATCCTGCATAAAACGTTGTCTGAATTGCACTTTCCTAACACAGGGGAAAAGTCTACACCAGGTGGGTCATGGTGGGTCAAGTAGAAAAGGCCAGTGCTCCCTACGCAAGCTCACCAAATAATTTATAACCCAAACAGAAAAACTTTTTAGAGCCTGTTATTGATAGTTGGAACAACAGGCATAAACTGGGAATGCCCCAGACAATCTGGGTATGTTACTGCCCTGTCCGTAAGGAAACTCCTTTGTTAATAAGCACAAATTTCTCTGCAGCAGGTTTAATTAGAGCCTTGGAGTTGATCACTGTCTCTCTCCACTGTCCTCCCCATCACCACCCTGGAAATGGTCAACAACACATTGACCAATCGCAGGGGTCTCCCAGGACACAGCGATCATTGATGGTACTGGCTTATCTTTCTAGCTCATCCCAGTTTTCTCTCTCAGCCCAAAGATTATGGTGGGAAAAGACTTGAGAAAGAGTACTACCTCCTTCCACTGGGAAGTCATGTCAGCAACTCCATTAGTGTGCATTTCTGATTTTATGCTAAGGTTGAACACACTTGTACTTCTAACTATATAACATCCACAATCACATCCTAAAAGAGACAGTATTGTCACAGGTAAGCATTCATCTGGGAGGAGATGCTGAGAGGGAGCGTTTTCCTGGTTACTCATTCTTGGGGGCGAGTACACATTCATCCTTCATCTCTTGGAAAATCCTCATCACGTGAGGGTAATGTCAAATTATTTTTGGAACAAGGTTAGGGCATCAGTGAATGACTTCTTTAATATTTTGGCCCATGTATCACCTCCTGGGTTGGGAGAGGGTCTGGTGAGGATGCACTAATCTGCCCATCCTGTGTGTCTCTGCGCACATGCAGCCTCCTCCAGGCCCCTCCTCAGCCTGCCATAGATCAAGTCTCCATTCTTGTCCTCATTTACCTCTGTCCTTAGACAACTCCATGATGCTCTCAGTCAATGAACTAAGTATGTTTCTGACATTTTCTTTTGGTCCAGGGGCAACTTAGAGATTAAATGTCTCAATTTTAACCTTTCAGTCAGTATTTGAATCTCTTACTACATGGAGAGCTATTGTAGTGATCTTGACCTGAAATAGGAAAATGCTTCTGGTAAAATATTTTTAAACAGTAAATTTAGCACAGAGGCCATGAGGGTTTTGCTCCCTTGGCCTCAGCAGTGGTACTTTTGTGATAGTAATGATGATGATGACAATGCTTTGGTCCATTTGAGATGCTATAACAAAATACATTACAATGGGTCATTTATAAACAATCGAAACACATTGCTCACAGAGGCTGGGAAGTCCCAGATCAAGGCTCTGGCAGATTCGGTGTCTGGTGAGAGCCCATTCTTTATGGAGGGTGGCTTCTAACTGGACCCTCACATGGTAGAAAGGGAAAGGAAGCTCTCTAGAACCTCTTTTATGAGGGTCCTAACTACTTGTGAGGGCTCTGCGCTCATGACCTAGGTTCTACTTCTTAATACTATTGCATTGCAGATTGGATTTCAGCATGAATTTTGGAGGAGAGACACAAACATTCAAACCATAGCAAATAATAATGGTGATGATAATACTGATAATAATAATGATACCTCCAGAAAGTAAAGTGGAGGCTGAAAGCTGTTGTCCACATTTCTGTCTCCTACACTTGCACCCTGAAAGCAATCCTCTTTATTGCCTCTCACCCCTTCTTTAACCCCAGATGACCCTACTGGAAACCCACCTTGCAGTTGGATCCTCCACCCTCCACAGGCTGTGTGCTGTGTGTCCCTTTGAGCAAGAACACCTGAAAGCAGCTGCCAGTGACCACATAATTAGGGGCCAGATCAATGGATAGAGGCAGGGCTGAGTGAGGTCATGCAGGAGGCATTGTGACCCTCTTGACAGAAGTCAGGCTTAAGTGGCAGTGAGGAAAAGACGGGTGGTAGGATGTGGGGACTATGTAGGCACCCCTTTCACAGAGTTTTCCTGAAAAGCTCAGCGAAGACAAAAGGTAACAGCTCTTGTATGTCCAAGAAGTGTTTTTCTTTTAGTAGGTATAGATTCAGTAGAGGGAATAAGAGATAGAGTAGGTGAGAGGAAGAATTGCTGGATCCTATTAGGGTTTGTCTCTGTGTCTCCACCCAAATCTCATCTCCAGTTGTAATCCCCACGTGTCAAGGGAGGGAGCTAGTGGGAGGTGACTGGATCATGGAGACAGTTTTTCCTATGCTGTTCTCGTGATAGTGAGTGAATTTGCCTGAGATCTGATGGTTTAAAAATGGTGCTTTTCTCTTTTCTCTCTCTCCTCCTGCCACGTAAAAATATGCCTGCTTCCACTTTGCCTTCTGCCATGATTGTAAGTTTCCTGAGACCTCCCAAGCCATGCAAAACTGTGAGTCAATTAAACTTCCTTTCTTTACAAATTACTCAGTCTCAGACAGTTCTTTATAGTAGTGTGAAATGGACTAATACAAGTCCTGTCCATGAGTAAGCAAGGAAATGCCATCTAAGACCTTTTCTCTCTTCTTCCCTCTTTACTTTCCCTCCTTTGTTCCCTCCTTTCCTCTTTCCTTCCTTCCCTCCCTTTTCTTTATTCCTCCTACCCTGCTTTCCTCCTTCTCCTTTCTCCCTCCCTCCCTTTTTTTTCAATCTTGAGACTCTAGGAAATCCAACAGATTATTTTAGAAGAAAATGCATTTAGCCAGAGGTAGATGATATGCACATTAAGTGAAGAGTTAATATCAAGAAGCAGGGAGCTTTGTAGACGTGTAGGATATACCTGCAGAGTTCGCAATTTAACTACCAAACCGTCCCAGGGAGAGAGGGCAGGGCCAGGTAGGCATCTTCATGCTTCCTCTTAGAGTCTATGCTGTCTTTCTTCTTGGTGTTTACTCCCCTCTCATCGTGTTCTGTGCTATATTGTCCTCATGTAATTGTACCCTCAAAAAGGACCTGTGTTTAAGAGCTTTTACATGAATCAAAATTATGTCTAGATGTGAGGAAACACTTTGTGCAACTCAACTTTGCCATTAAATGTATAATAACTGATGAAGTAACACCTCTTCCTCAATGACCAGTGCATACATGAATAAGAAAAAGTCCATAGCTGTGGAGGGCTCATAGTCTAATGGAGAAGTAAAAATGTATCGCCAGAGCAGGAGGCACAATTGCATAAGCAGCCTAAACCAGAAGGAAGGGAGCACTTGGGAAGCACAGGAGTGCAGGGCGTTCCCGGCTTGGTGGATCCACCCTGATTCCATGAGGAAAGAGGTCTTTGAGTTGAGAAAATAATAAGGCACAGTCTTCAGGGACGTTGTGGGGTAGGTGAGGGCATGCAAGGATAGGAAGTAGGAGCAAAGCACAGTTTATAGGAAAACAATGGGAATAACTGGGGAAGGTCAAGGGCCCTAAAGGGAACAGATATCAGTGAACCTGGAAAGCATTCCAGGTTCCGGGAACTAAACCTCCTGCAAACTGCAGCAGTACCAGTCTCCTTGTCAGAAACTCCTATTTCATAATCATTCACTCACATCTCATGATCACAATGGAAAGACTCAGGCTGGGAAAAGAAACTCAGTGTGGATTTATTCAGGATGATACTGACACAGACTTTGTGTCTTTCTGATATGGGGTTTTGAATTCTAACATCCCATCGCTCCTGTTGGTTTGAGGTTACAGGAGGAGCAACCTAAAACCTCCTCCTGTGCCATCCTTGACCCCTGGTCTGGAGAGCTGGGAAGGACATTCCAACGATGTCAGAGATGGGCTTGTCTGAAACTAACACCACACAATCACCATTACAATGACTAGGATCAAGATTCTGCGTCTTTGAACAGTGTAGCTTGATTTGGTTTACATGTTGCAAATCTCTGCTGAATGAGCCCTTTCTGAATCCACATTACTTTTTGCAGCATTTTATTCTATCATGGCCATAGGTGCCAGTCTGTTTCAACCTTCTAGAGCAAATATTCAGAACACACACACCTTTATTCCTGTGGCAGCTAGCAGGATTTCTTATAACTTTAGAAAAACCTAAAGAAAGAAAGAAAAAGATAAACAATAAGCAACCCAAAGAACACTAGGAGTGATAGGGTGTTAGCATTCAAGGCTCCATGTCAGAAAGACACAAACCCTGTGTCAGTATCATCTTGAATAAATCTGTGGCAAGTGTTTTTTCCAAGGCTGGGCCTTCCCAGCATGATCATGAGACCTAAGTGAAGGATGATGTGAACCTAAGTATCTTACAAGGAAGCTGGCCGTGCTGCCCTTTGGGATGCTTAGTTCCTGTAACCAGAATGTGAAAGACTGATCTCTGCTCAGTGACCGGGGCCTCCAGATGGGGTCAGGTAGGAGCTCAACAAAGACTCCTTGAGAATTCATTTCCACCACAAAAAAATAACCTAAAGCTATCCTACCTCCATTTTACACACACTGGCCAGTAACCTCTGCTTCCCAAATCATGAAGTCCATTAAGTATTTGAACTGGAAGAAAAAGATGTGGCTCAAAGGGTAGACATTGCTTAATGTGAATTTAATATGAAAGTCGCTTAGGGGCGGGCACAGTGGCTCATGCCTGTTATCCCAGCACTTTGGGAGGCCGAGGCTGGTGGATCACCTGAGGTCAGGAGTTCGAGACCCACCTGGCCAACCTGATGAGACCTTTTCTCTACTAAATATACAAAAATTATCTGGGCATGGTGGCGAGCACCTGTAATCCCAGCTATGTGGGAGGCTGAGTCAGGAGAATCACTTGAACCCGGGAGGCAGAGGTGGCAGTGACCTGGGTGACAGCAAGACTCCACCTCAAGAAAAAAAAGAAGAAAGTAGCTTACAATTTAAAACAATAATTAACAGCAGAAGTAAATCCTTGTAATGAATTCTTTCTAATCTCTAAATCCTGTTCTCAATCTCACCCTACCATTTTCCCTCCTTCCTTCCTTTTCTCCCTTCCTCCCTCCCCCCTTTCTTTCTCTTCTTTCCTACTCTCCTAAGTGGTGGAAAATCGCCAAGTGTCTGGTGCCTCCAAGAACCCTTCTGCTCCTCTGTAACCCAGAACCCATAAAGAAAATCGATAAATGAGGCTTTTTCATGTAATTTCTATCTGATTAGATATCTCAGGTCTTGGACTCAAATTATCTTTCTCCATTCTTCCCTTCCACTCTCCTTTTCTTCCTTCACCCTTTTATTTTATTCCTATAATATCAAGGAGAAAATACAATTGGGCATTCAATTTTAAAAGTGGCTTTCAATAAGCTTTTTTCATGCTGTGAACCTAGAGCAGCCCGCAGAGGAGCAGTGTTCTCCAGGGCCTTCGATCGGAAAAGACTACAGACCAGTGTCCCAAACACAAGTTTCCGAAGTACAGGCTGCACCTTATCATTCCTCCAAATTCTCTAGGTCACTCAAATCTACACTTTAAATACAAAAATTTAGAAAAATGACATTCTGTTCTTCTTCGGATAAAATCAAAATTTCTCACTTTTATTGAAAAATAAAAGTCACCTGACAGGTTGCCACCATAGTCTTAGTAGTCATAGAGTGAAGATCAGGAAGGAGATGAGATGTTCAAGCTACTGGGCCCCTGGGGCTTAGAGGAGGGGGTGAGGCTGATGAGGCTCTTAAACTCCTTTCACATGGAAGGAAATGGAGTTTGGCTCAATCAAGCAAGGCATGCAATCTACTCAGTCTAGAAGTAAGCATAGAAGACAGAATGTGAGAAAGGGAGTGAAGCTGTGGGGGAGACGGAGAGAGAGAGAGAGAGAGAGAGAGGAGAGTGCTGAGACTGAGAGAGAGAGGAGAGCGCTGAGACACAGAGAGAGAGAGAGAGCGCTGAGACAGAGAGAGAGAGAGAGAGAGGAGAGCGCTGAGACAGAGAGAGAGAGAGAGAGAGAGGAGAGTGCTGAGACTGAGAGAGAGAGAGAGAGGAGAGCGCTGAGACAGAGAGAGAGAGA